>JAOTQE010114710.1:0-12980 GCA_025631205.1 Nesometra sesokonis
TATATTTCATATAATTATAGGTCTTAATAGAAAAAAGGTATAGCATTATCTTTATTTTTATTGATTGTGCAAGAAACAAGGCCTTATACCTCCATGGAAAGATAAGATAGCGGCTCATAAAATCGAAACGGCTTTATATTCGAGACGCGGAAAGCAGTACAACGGCCTTCATAGTTGACTGACTTCCCCGTCTCACCTCACCGCGTCGTCATTTCAAAAGCTTTGTATTATGAGGCTTGGGGAGTGGCGCTGTTAGGTCGTGGGAAATAACCTAGTGTGTGCAGACAGATTCAAACTTTTAATGTCTTTGGTGTCTTTATGTATGTATTTGTGGTCAAGGAATCGATTCATTATGTCAAAAATATTCAAAACATTTAAGTATGTACTCTTTCTATGAGTACATTCATAAATTGATATTCAGTTTTAAAACTAGAATCGAAAGCAGTACTAATAGGCTAATTGCATGTGCTAACAATAGAATGCTAAAGGATTCTAAGCATACAGAAAATGGGTTCAGTTATATTGATGAACCAACATACATAATGGCTATCATATTTCAGTACATTAATCAAATTACACCCTTTTTGAATCCCATACACCTTTATTTAATACTTGTAATTGTTGTACATCTCTATTATTTTTTGTTGTATGGACTTGTTCTGATAACAAATTTAAATTGAAATTGATTGAATAAAATTAAAGATTTTATGGAATTTGACAGGAAAAGCAAATTATGAGTTCCGTAATATACATGGTGTCTCGGAAACCAATAGTACACGACTTAACTAGAAAATTTTGCGTAAAGGTAAATATTTTTTGGGGGTGAACTTCTGGATTTTGTGAAAATAATATATAAATTCCAAATTAGTCAATTACCTAATGAAATTTAAACTTCATGGTATTATTTTGGTAGCTTTTACTCATAAATTTGTCTAATAATTTTAAAGCTAAATCACCCAAATTGCTAAAAAAATATTCCTCCCAGCTTAACCACAAGTACTAGTATTTTTTCCATTACAAATGATTTAATTAAAAATACAGAAGCCAGAATTTGAATGAATGAATAAAATAAAAACACCAATTTCCTTCATTTAAGTGTATTATTTTACTGTCAATTGGATATCAAGGTTTTTAGTATAATATAATCATTTTTTCAGACTGTACAACAATTTTGGTTTTGGTTAATCACAATTTAAAAAAAAAAGGAAACCTCCCTCCCCATTTTTGCGATTTTAGTTGGTGCTATGGTGAAGTAACTTGGAGCTAGCATCTGTGATAATGACACCATCCACATCAGCGCACAGTGTTGGTAAAATAGAATGCATAAAATGACCTCTTCAAGTATG
Organism: Nesometra sesokonis; assembly: GCA_025631205.1. Classification (NCBI taxonomy): domain Eukaryota; kingdom Metazoa; phylum Echinodermata; class Crinoidea; order Comatulida; family Antedonidae; genus Nesometra; species Nesometra sesokonis. The sequence goes on from JAOTQE010114710.1 coordinate 1,347, forward strand.
GCAAGTTTCACCTTAGCAGGAGCCATTGTAAGGCAACTTAGACAGACAGACAGACAGATAGAGCTCATTGCAATACCCTCATCATAAGGTATAACTTTTTTTATAACTTGTTTCATAAAAATAAATCTTATTTTTATTTTATCCTTCGCTTTGTAGATACGACTTGCTGAAATATACAATTTCATTTTTATTCAGCTTTCCTTTCAGCTCACTGTCCCAAGTTTGCGAAACAAGGCATAAAAAAGTTTTGCCTAAAGGATGAAGACATGTGACAACTCATGCTCCAGAAACCCTTTAAGTAGTTAGGTACCATTAAAACATGATCAGAACTCCTCTATTTTTCCTCCACCCCTCCCCCACCCTACTTCTTGGAAGAGGCTTGCAAGCGCTTAGCATCACTCCTCAGCACTACTCCATTATTCATTGTAGCCATTATACAGAACACTGTTAACATCTTAAACACTGCCTTAAGACAATTAGTATGTTATAATGCATGTTCATTCTGGGTTAATTCATGTAGCTTAGTTATAACATAAACAGAACGCATTCACAATTAATTGTACATGTAATACTATCAGACGTTCCAACCTCCGATGTCTAAAATTCGGGAGAGTGTCTTCTCTATCTTAAAATACTGCGCCTTCTATTGCGTTTTATGAGGGAAGAGCAGAAAAAACAGGGGAGCAAGAGGTTAACTATTGCCAACTACGATAAATTGTAAATGATGTATGGAATTATTTATTTTAAAAGTACTATATTTATTGACTAAATATTATTATAAGCCAAAATATGGTGCTACAACATGTTTAAATTTTAACAGAAAAATAGGGAGAATGCTTAAATTTCGGGAGACTCCCGGACAAATTGGGAGGGTTGGAACCTCTGCACTATTACATTGTTTCTACTTATGCCTTGAGATTTCAGTATTAGTGCTCAGGGGTGGACCCTTGAATCTGAGTAACACAATTTTTTTTTTATTTTGGTAAGCAAAATGAAAATAAGAGAAAAAAACCTTTATATGCATTGGTATGCCCTTCGCTTGTCATCACATTGGGATTCGATATTCAACATAAATCATCATCAGGAATGATGATGACAAAATTAATATCAAAATATTGAATGACATCTATTTCAAAACTTGGTATACATTATACATCATACTGTGATGATGACATAATTAATGTTGAAATATTGAATTCCAACATGATGGCATGTATTTCAATACTTGGAGTATGCATTAAACTTTGATGACATAGTGAATGTTGAAATATTGAATACCAACAAAATGGCATGTATTTTAAAACACAGAATACGTGCAATATACTTCCTTGATTCCATGATTTTGAGACAATTAAAAAGGTTTAAGTTAGCATGGAATTCGAAATTTATGAATTTCTGTTTGGGAAAATTGAAAGTATAGAGTATTACGAATACTTTGAATAATGTTACAATAAATTAATAAACTGAATCCCATTTAGATTCTTGCAGTGAGATACACTTTTCAAAACATTATTTATGTACAGTTTTACAAATTGCATGTTTAAATCAAAATAAAATTATCATAAAAATTTACTTGTTTTATTGACAAATATGTACATGTATGTCACCTGAAAAAAGTCGAGGGTGAGAGGCAAAATTATTTAAAAAAACAGTTGATATTATTCAGAGGCTAAGTTATCCTTAAGCTTAAGACAATCTCTTCTTTAAGCTAACTTTGTAAATTGCATTTAGTCAAAAGAATGATTAAGTACATGAGAGGTCTACATGTCCATTTCCTGATGATGACATACTTAATGCCAAAATATTGACTCCTGACACAATGAGATGTATCACATTGCTTGGAGTATGTATTACATTCCCATACTTTAAATGTCTACATCGTGTATATTGCAATTTGTAAAGACAGTTTGATTAACAGTGTGAAATAAGAGTACTCAATTCAAACTAATTAATTATTTACAAGTCCCGTTGAAATATCTTTAAATGTTGTAACGTCGAGGTTAGTGTTGGATTACAACATCCCCTAGATAAAAAAAATGTTGATATTTAAAAGATTGTTGCATGAATTTGTAGAAACTGCCTTGATGTGAATAATTTGGCATTTTTATTACCATACTGACGCGGTTATAAGACAACCCCCCACCCCACCTCGTACGTGAAATTTGACCAAATTTTGAAATTAAACCCGGGGATTCCCTGATGCAAGAAATGAAAAATAGCAATGATCTAAGCCCACAAAACGTCAACTTCTATCACTGCCTACAAGCAATTCAATAAACAATTTAAACTAAACAATGAAATGAAATGTAAATTTACCAAGCAACGACAAATAGTGCATTTTACTGTTGACTTGCGACTCAAATAGGCCTAGTAGAACAGCATTAGCCCATAGTCAGCATGGACCATGGCGCCACTAAATGTGCTTAATCAATTATGTTTACATAATACAGCGCCCCAAAGAAGAACATTAAAAAATCTACAGCGTAAAAATAAAAACTAGTCTATACAGGGCACTGTCGCAACTAGTTACTAATGGCCCCGGACGTATTGTCTAACTACATGCTATTTTGGTTTGCGATGATTTGCCACCTGTCAACTGCTCCTATTCTGTAGGCCTGGCTTAGCTAGGCGTAGATATCTTGAATGAAAAACGATGTTTTTGAAGGTCACTAGTACAGGAAGAAATTGAGTTAAAATGGTCTGATTTTAAATGCATTTTGAAGTGTGAAAATGATGTTCTTGTAGCCTAGGCTATACAAAAATATGGTGAATTCATCAACTTAATAGGTGGGCTTAAACCCGAGTGCCTCGTTTTCCACCATTATTCATCAAAAGTAGATGGGCTTATAATAAAGGAATATTGACTGCTAGATGGGTTATAGTTGAAATTATAGGCCTCATGTGCTATGAAAACTGCTATAACCAGAGGCGCTTGCGTCAAGGGTTATATATAGCAGTTTTCATAGCATTGTGGGCCTATAATTTCAACTATAACCCAAACTTTAAAGCAGTCAATATTTCTGTTATATACTGAACAAAGTCGACTGACCATCCGAACAAAGTCGATGATCCTATCTAAACTTGGGCTACAGGCTAGCCTCCGTAGGCCTAGCCACCTAGCAGCAGCCCCGTATATCAGCCTATGCTACACTAGGCTAGGTATAGCCTACCTGGTCTGTGCTGGTCGCTTTTAAAAACACATCTAAAATTCTAGCAGCCTACTTCAAAATTTTTTTTTGTGTTTTTACCGTCCGCAGAATTAAATTTTGAAATTGTTGGTCATTTAAAAGCTGAAACCTGACATTTTTCCACCGCTATCCTCGAACTCGTAGCTCTAGAACTAGGGCCTAGGCTAGGCTAATTCCAGGGCGCAAAATCAAAACAAATCACTCGAGCAGGTGATCGATTTCCGCCGAGGTTACGCGCATGTGCAATGCATGCATCGCATGTAAAACAGGACATCTGAAGTAAAATTGGAGAAAATACTATAAGGGCAATTTGACAACTATAAGTGCGATTTGGCTACTATAAGCTAGAAATATTGCCTACCTCATTATCCAAACAGATTACGAGATTCTTAGAGTGAGGTATATAATATGATCTACAGCCTACTAACAAGAGGAATTATCAAAGAAGGGCCTAGCCTAAAAATGTTTGATAATTTTAGCTTTTTTCTCTACGCAAGAAAAAAATAAAAAGTATGCAGGAATCCATCAATGTTTATCATTTTAGAAATAATAACCAGGTAAATTTTCAAAGAAATGTATTTTTTGGGTAAATTTAGGAAGAAATGCACCTTTAATTGAAAATGTTCATCTGGTTTTAAAATATGATATAATACAATTTTAATTTTGATAAACGAAAAAATTATGAACAGAACTGATTGATAGTTTCAACCTTCTTTTTACGAAGGCTCTCCTCATCTTGACTCTGAAGAAAGTCTTTGTGAAAGGATGACAGAAAATGTCAGGTTAGTTCAAATTGTTTGTTTTATCAAAATTGAAATTTTATAATATTAAATTTCAATTATTAACTGTTTAATCTTGGTTGTATTTTGTGTGTAGTGTTATTGATCCCAGGCAAGCGAATTTATGGAAATTTTCGTACAACCTAAAGCAATTTGCAAGAATTCCTCGCAAGTGTTTTCCACTCAGTAATTCATTTCAAACTTTCGTGATGCAAAACATAGTTTTATTAGTATATTGCTAGCAATTCTACCTGCTTTTCATGTAAACATTACGATGCTTAAACTCAGAAGTATAATACATGATGACAAAACGAGAACTCCATCCAGTAAAGATGCAATAAATGTAGAAAAGAATTTAAATGTTACTACATGCTCTTACTAGATGTTACTAATTATTACTATATAGACCGAGATAAATAATTGTTCCAATTAGAAAGTCCCAATTGGACTGAAAATTTTGCTCAATAACACCGAGGAAGCATCTATTGCACTATTGTATGCAATGAGGGTGGTTTTTATTACATGTAAACGACCTAGGCACTGAAGGGCTTATCTTTAATTAGAAATAAGGAGAAATGACATTTCAACTATATGTTAAAGAGGATTTGAAAATAGTGGGAAATAATGGTCCCTACAGCTAAGTAAGGGTATGATATGAGTAATTAGATATTGACAATTGGAGAATGACATTAATTGAAACTTAACAAAGTACAGATAAAATATGTGGTTAATCAGAAATTGAGAGTATGCAGGGCTCGATTTTTCACTAGCCCAGCCTACAATGGCTAGTGAAAACTGCACCGGGCTATATTGAATTTTCAATTTTAATGGCCCAGTTGGCTAGAAAATACAAGTGTCAAGCGGTCACTTTTACACATTGAAGATTAATTTGCCACAGACAAGGGCTATTTGAATTGCTTGTGGGCTAGTGAAATATTAAGTCAACTTGCCCAATGGACTAGTCAAAATAAAAACAAAAATCGAGACCTGGTATGGTACAGGATTTGCTCCTTAGGAAAGTACAGACATAGTGTGCGGTGATTCTATGTTTGAGGATTGGATAGACAATTTCAGTGTGACACACCAAGGATAACACTTTAAATCTGAAGACCATTGGAAGAGGACCAATATGGTCCTTCTGGTGGGCATTGTACCAGGAAGCACCTATTCTTCCGAAGAGTGTTCAGCATTCTTTTTTTATTATACTTGCCACCTTTTTTTGGTGCCAATGTGCGAAATACCTTACCTATTTTTATGTGACCCTCAAAAAAGGCCATCTGCCATTTTTTTTTGTTTTCGTCACAAATTACCACTGTTGTGGAGGCTTTTTTTACCATATTTTGCTCTATATTGTCTATGTGTGAGAATTCTATTACATAAGAAAAATTATCTATCTACAAAAAAATAGGTCCCAATGCGTGGGACTCGTGCATTATGTGTTAGAGTTGGCAGGTATATAATTTGCACTTGAGTCATGTTGCACACTGGATCAATGGTTTAATGTCTCATCAGAGAGCTTGCTCATTACCTTAGTTAACTTTTATACTTGCCAACTCTCACGCATTTTGCGTGAGTCGCACGCATTGGAGCATATTTTAGACGTCTCACGCATAAATTAATTTACTTCATGCTTTAGCAGAATTCTCACTCATAAACAGTCAGTTCGATAGTTTTTCTCACGCATGACACAATATAGAGGAAAATACGGTAAAAATCGCCCCACAACAGCGATAATTAGGGCAGAAACAGCCCAAAAGAGGTCAGATCAAAATTTGACAGGCCCAGATAGTGGTGGTAGAGTTTGTCTCACGAATTGGAGTCAGAAAAAGTTGGCAGGTATAAATTTTATATTTTATTTTAAAGCGCCTGGAGGCATCATTTATCTATAATTTTTTTTTATTTGCATCACATCAAACAGCGAGTTTTCTCGCCACTTAATGTTTAAAATGTTTACTATATAAAACATTCATTGTGTGTGCGAGCGCTTTGTACTGATTGGTGATGGTAGAGGAAACAGCGCGCTTCAATTCACTTCAGTTGATATGCGTGTTCACAGTAACAGTAGAATAGTAAACATTTGTGAGTTCTCACCACAAAATGAGTCGCATCGTAGGTGAGATCTAATTGAGATAATCAGCAAAATAGGTCTGAAGTAAATTTTTTGAGAAATGTAGTTTAATCAATTATGAGTACTTATGGTACTTATTTTATTATAATATAATTTTTATTTCTGTTTTCATGCAAGAAAGTGTATTTTATGTAGATTTTCTGAGATTTATACTGTACTTTTCGATATTTTTACGTGCGATTCTCTTTAAATTGTGTTTCTGTACATGGAAACTTCAAATACTCATATCTTTGGATCTACTTATCCAATAAATGTCATCTAAAGTGTAGGTTACGACTTATATTTTGCTATATTAGAAGGTACCAATAACTCAATTTTGGATTTTCCTAGCATGAGACTCATTTTGTGGTGAGACCTCACATTTGGCTTAGCTTTGGTGCACACTGCAAGCAAACCCTTTGAAAAAAAATAACAACCTCTGACTAGGTTGATCTATCATGTTAAATTACTAGGGAGATCTACCTAGAACCACAGAGAACTACCTAAAGCAAGGTAGTATATAATTACCCTGCCTGTTGATGTTATGAATGCTTTAAGGTTTATTCTAAACAATGGCTGTATTTTCCTATGTATACTTGTAGAGAATTGCTGACCATCCTTGGTAATATCTCTTGATATGGTAGTTTTTATAGGGTTAATCCTGTTAACTACCTTTATCCACCTTGTTACTACCATTATCTACCATGTTAACAGAGTTATTTTTTCAAAGGAAAGTGCCTCGAACAACCAAAATTATCAAACACGACATATTTTGCTCACTGTCTCACAAAGCACTTTGCTTGCTAAGAAATTGGCGCAAGTGTGTGCTGGGCTTTACAAGAAAAGCAAAATGTGCAGCGAAAAGCATAGAGAAAGATTAACACTGGTGTTTACAAACGTAGTACTGTACTGTATACTCAAACTTCAACAATTGAAGAATATTGGCATGCACATAATAAAATACAATAAATTATATGTCAAAGGTAAGGGACATTAGATTTGGAGGAAATAATTAAAGACTGTTCATTTTAATGATTAAAGTAAGCTTGATTAATAACAGGTACTGGCATATTAATGGAGATGAGATGGTTTATCATTAAGGAAATAATCGACAAAGACAACAATTAGGACTTAGGCTAGGTGCATTTCCTAAAGAAAGCCTTAAAGAGCTTTCAATTTAAACTAAAGGAAATGAAACAAGATATTAAGAAAAATAATACTTTGGGTTTATTAGAGTTCAACAATTTTATGGTTTTTGTTGTGCTATTGTAACAGAGGTCCCAAGTTGAAAAAACAGAATTCCTGGAGATTTACTTGTGGTCGTCCCACCACTGTTTGTAATATCTGCCCTTCTGAAATTTGTGTACGAATACCCTTTTTTATAAGCTCAACACCTTGACTGTTATGAAATGATAGTTTCTAAATGTATTGTCACTGCTAAAATGTGTTATTACTGTTCCCCAAATTATTACTGAACTTCATAGTTACTTTCAACCAATTATTTGAAATAAATAGGCCAATTTATGCACTAATTATGAAACTTTTATAAAACCTGGAGAATTTCCTAGAGAAAATTAAATTCCAGAAGAAAATTTGATAATTCCGGGAGCCCGGGAGATGATCTAACATTCCTGGAGACTCCAGGACAATCCTGGAGACTTGGGAGCTCTGTTATAAGACCAGCAGTTGTATTTGGAGGCAGGATAATTTATTTTGCAGAATTTACCAGGCTAACTGTTTCAGAGGTTTTTGGAAAGCAGAATCCACATCTGAGTGTTGAATTAAATCTCATATCTAGAAAATTAAAGTCAAATGCCAAATTTTGCATAAAAAACTAAAATGTATGCATAGATGTTTAGGGTCATGAATTTATAGCTGTCACTAGTTAAATAGCCAAATCCTATGCCAAAGTTTTAAATTTTAAATTAGCCAAAAAACTAATTTTTATTTTTATTCAGTATTAGGCTGGAAGATTTTGGCTCATCAAACTTTAATTTGACTAATAGATTTATAGCTAAATTAGCCAAATTGCTAAAAAATATATCAGTTTAACCACTGAAAATGATGTTTTCTACTTTAATTTGGCTTGCAGATTCCAAAAAATAACTATAAACAGACAAAGTTGTTTTTAAAAAAATATTTAGGTAAGAGATCGAATACAATATATTCTAGAAAGAGATGTTTTAGAATGAATAAAAAAAATTGCTTCTAGTAAGAAAGGAAAATATAATGCATACTCTAAGCAATTAGATACATGCCATAGTGACAGGATTCAATATTTCAACATAAATTATGTCATCATCAAAAATTGTTTCTGGTAGTGCTATATTTTTAACTGTAGGATTCAAATCACATTGTTGATTGGATTCTCTCGATGTGAGAGGTCAAAGATCAAGAAGCAATTAGAATTAGTGTCTAAAAAATGTAATGGTTGTTATTGGTTACTATGGGCAAATTATTCTATAGTAACTGACAGAAATGGCTACACTGTTAGCACAAGGCAATTCAACATTGGATGGACAACTATGGACTTCAAAGGTGGTAAATTTTGAACCGACAAATGTCTCACAGAACCAGAGATTTTATGCGATTTACTTGACAACAGGGGCATTTATCTTTGATTAAGGAATGTATTTTAAGCCTGCTGTAGTTAAGTGTACTGAGTGCGTCATGAATAGTTGTATAGTTGTGTACTGCTGGCAAGGCGTAGCTCAGCATTTTTTTCACATTTCCACGTACTTTGTTCGATGTCGTTCTTCTTGTATCATTTTTGGGATTTTTTTTGTTAGAATTAATGCTTAATAAACTGAAAAAAGGGAGTCACTCTGAGTCACTTATGGGAAGCCCCACCTTACTTGATTTGGTATTATTTCAATAATGCTCACTTGGTACAGTCTGGTATGGCATTGTTAAAAATTCTAAATAATGTTACACACGAATATAATTTTTTAGAAAAAAAACTAAATTTACTGTAAATTTTCATCTACTGTAGCAGGTAATTGCATTGTATAATAAACATTATTCATTAGTGAAAAATGATCATAGCCTTAAAAAATCTAGTATTACAAATAGGACAATATCAAAATTACTAAAAGTGTATCAAAAAACCCCAGCAAACGTATGGTTTACATAATTTTTTGCAGCTAGACGACAAAATTTGTTGGTACAGGAGTTATGGATGGGCATTCCGTTGAATAACCTTGGTTAGCATGAGAATTAACAGTCGACACTGTCAGAGGGGTACAAAATAAATCATATTAGGCACAGTGACTGTGTTTTTCTATGTCAAGATTATGGTTAAGGATAGGGTTAGGGTTATTGTAAAGTTGACCCTGCTTATGACCTCATCCATAAGCTAAACTGAAAGGATTGTGTAGAAAAACATACATGAACAAATAGATATGCAGATGTTACAACAACAGCTTAAAAAGAGATGTCTGGTTATTGATTATCGTACATTATTTTTCATTTATCAGCTATAATGATGTCCAAATTATTACGAGTGGTATGGCCGAGCGGTTAATGCAGGGGAACCGTGAACCATGGCAATAACAACAGCATGGGTTCGAAACCCACTCGCACCATTATTCAGGTGGCGGAACAAGTCTTCTCGGATAAGGACTATAAACCGTAGGCCCAGTGTATATATACGGCTCGTGTGCACTATAAAAAACCCAGTACATCTTTCGAGACGAGTAGGGTGTGACCCCAGTGTACTGGTCCATACATCCCCTGCCGTGGACAGATGGATGAGCGCCTGTATCGGGCAGAAGGACATGATGTGAACCTAAGAGGTGTAGAAAGTCATATGAATGTGCAACACCTGGTCCACAGCGCCTTGAGACTCTACTGTATAAGACTATATAAATCAAACTACATTACATCCCAAATTAAGTTTAAAAAACTTTTCACCTTGCATTGTTTGACATTTCTGGAAAAGATGGTGGAAAATCCTTTTTATTTTTTTTAGTGAAGCAAAAATCTCCGTAAAATACCACACAACTATTCAGAAAAACTAGGCTTGAATTCTGTCCCTAGTCACAAAGTGCAAGCTCAGCGGTCTGGTGGTAGAGATGCCAGGCTAGTTACCTGGAGATTTGTTCTCGAGTATTCTTAACTGTACTGAGTATTCGGTACATTTACACGTCAGAGTTGGGCAAAACAAATTATACTTATTACAGTATTTTCCCTAAAGGAAAAAACATAATTGCATACAAAATGAGATGTAAAAGGCTGGTCCTGTGAAGTACAACACAACCAGAGTTTTTGAGTTGGAGATACCAGTCTGGTTTTTTTTAATTATTATCTAAAAATATAACATGTTTTAAATGGAAATTCAGAGAAAACTAAACACTATTTTTAGACCTAAATATTAATATCTGTGTAGATATACAGCTGCCACACCGACAGTTTCAAAGAAGATGACTGTGTTACAGATTAGCATACATTATAGGTCAAGAAAATAGAAGCTATGATTAATAATTAAGATAGTTACATAATGTTAACCTGTCAGAACAGACAAATGATTATTTATGTAAAAGACCTTTACTTTATCGAAGGATTAAATATAAATTTGTTATGAGATGAATTTAGTTTCACGTCAAGAAAATAAGTTGAAAGTGAAGATTAGTGGTAACAAGCATGATAAGGTATCTGAATGAATATAATTCCACACACCTACACAAAATGAATTGCATTAGGAAATAATGAATTTAATTATTAATAACTGGCTAAAAAGATTGTTAAAATATTCATTATTATCCTTTACAGAATTATCTGACTCATATCACAACCACTATTAACATTACAATATTCAAGCTAGATTGAACTCAGTACAAGATGGACATATTACCATTATTATGATGTAATTGGATATATTGTATAAAATTCAAGATTTTACTACCAAGTTGTTCACGAGACTAAAGTTGATGAAAGACGAGATCTCGAATATTAGCGAATACTATAACAAACTGACCACAGCCTACAAAAATTGACAGTAAATTATTGGACTCCGTCACAGGTCTAATAAGTGCTGTTACTCTAAACTTCTTGTTGTTGTTCTTGTTGTCCTTAACTTATTAGAAAATGAAAATGCCTAAGGTTTTCTTAATAGGCATCATATGAACATGAAATTTTAAATTGACATTATTGAATATTGTTTCCACAAACATACTATAAAGGCCGTATCCTACCAATGGAGAAGTCTCCACCACATCTCAAAATTGGAATCCTGAAGACAACTTCAACATAAAAATTGATTTGCGGTCTCATCAAGGAGATGTCTTTGCGTTGTTGCAGAGATAAGTTGACAAAAACTTTGCACTAGTTGTATGGTCGAGCGGTTAAGGCAGGGGAACTGTGAGCCATAGCAGTAACAACAGCATGGGGTCGAGGCTCGCTCGCACCATCGTTGTGGTGGTGGAAAAAGTCTTCTCCGATAAGGACTATAAACCATAGGCCTAATGTACACAAATGGCTCATGTGCAGGGCTGAAAATTAACTTTAAATCATGGTGGCCAGCAGGGCCAGTAAGGCAAAAATGATACTGGCCCTTCCAAAG
>JAOTQE010114721.1:0-12979 GCA_025631205.1 Nesometra sesokonis
CCTTAATCTGCATATCCAAAGTGTTCTGCTTATAAGAAAGGCTAAAGGTCGGGATTATTCATTTGTTTAACGTAGACGGTCGATAGTTAGCGTCAGACTTGGAATTTCAGAATAAATTTAATTAGTAGTTCAATTCTATATTTCGACATAAATTATGTCATCATCAATTCAATCTCAAAACTATAAAAAATAGAGTATTTCAAACAATCGAGTGTGCTCACGTTTCTGCACATTGTCAAACAAGCCTCTAGTACACCTCCGTTTGTAACACTTGGTGTAAAATAACGCTCATCAATGACTAAATAAGCATTAATGAGCATTAATTAATCAGATGAGCCCTTTCGAGCGTACTCATGCTTGAATTAATTTACTTTAAAATTTGTTTGAAATCGATTACTGGAACACGGCGTGTATCATGCGAGCAGGCTTGCCTTACCGCTTCAAGTCATAGAAGTTTGAAAAAAGTAGTCATCCACTGCGATTCCAACTACATAGTAAACACGATAAAACAGGGAAATTATAATTTTTTACTTGTCAAAATGAAACAGGCAACCACGCCCATCCGGACGTTGGAAAGAGGTGCTGGACCTGGAAAAATGGATCTAGTCTGTCCCCCCCACCCCCTTTAAAACTTCTGGATCCGCCCCTGAACTCCATAACTCCGGTTCTATAAATACAGTTGAACCTCTCGTAAGCGGACACCCTCGGGTCCGGGAAAAGTGTCCGCTTACGGGAGGTGTCCGCTTATGAGAATTACGGCCGATAGAGGGCCAAAGTTGTAAAATTACATATACATCCTTATGTCTGATATTTCATGGCATTCTCAACAGAAATGTCTCAATAGAAATTCTATATTTATTAAATATGGTTTTTATCATTTTAAAAATTGGTTCAGTAATATGATTCTCATCCATTACAGTATAGGGACGATTTTGTACATTTTTTTTTTATTCGTTGTACAGAAAAATTGCTAAATTTTCCGGGATGTCCGCTTATGGGAGGTAAACTAACGTACACAAAAAGTGTCCGCGTCCGCTTACGGGAGGTGTCCGCTTACGGGAGGTACCAAATGCACCGATTAGATAGGAAGAACAAACGGGTCTTTGAATTAGTGTCCGTTATGGGAGGTGTCCGCTTACGGGAGGTGTCCGCACACGGAGGTTCAACTGTATAACCAATGTTTAAAACAACGCTCACCTCTAAGGTGGAGTACGGTAATTTTTCGGGCCCTATTGAGCGTCTTCATGCTTGAATTGATTTGTAATATATTATATTTTCTTTTTGCTACTTATTTCTGGCAACCGATAGCTCAGTCGGTAAAACATCGGGTTTGTAATCTCAGTGCAGTTTAAGTCCCCTTTCGACTATAAAATAATATAAAATTAACGAGCGACTACACTGACACACTCATGGTATGGGCGTGATGGGGCACTGTTGCTAACAGTCTCTCAGCCTGTTGTGTCAATGAACAAAAACCAAAGGCAACGATTTCAACAAACTCAATTATATTTATTTTCATATACATTATATCTACTCACAATAAATAATTACATTTATCTTCAAATTTCGAAAACTGTTTGACACAGTACTAGCACATAACAGAGCCAACTTTGTAGCAATATTTAAATTACAAAATGAATTTTATAGTAAGTTTTAGTATCTAACAGGGTTATAATTTGCAGGTTAAATATTCTATCTATGCAATAACTTCATATACAGTACTTTGGTCTCTTAAAACATTTTTTTCTTAGTATAATTTATAAAAATAAATATAAAAGAAGCTAACAAGAAACAAACATAACACACTACAGTATTTATAATTAACCACATTGCTTATAAAATATAGCTGACTGGTTCAATAAAATACCTCCCTTTGTCTTTGTTGGAAAATTGACATCATGCAAGTAAAATAATGAAGATGAAACTTCGGTTTTTCTGCTAAACACCACTTAAAACCACTTGCTACCGTATACCACTTTCATATTCTTGGTTTGAGAGTGGCATTTAGCCCAGTTGGTTTAGCTGGTGAAAATCACTGTGCTGTATGCTGAACCCTGACTTACTCATGGTTCGATTCAAGTAGGGGATTGTCTCCCGGTGTACTGTCCAATCACCACCAGAAGGACCCCACTGGAAATAAGTCTGCTTCGGACTTTCGTGGGTTATCCTAGGTGTTCTACACCGAAATAAATAAAATCAAATTTGGTTTAATATTAATTTAATAGTAACTATCTGATTGGTTGATTTTCCAGCCTAAGTAGACAAAATACAAACGTGGTATTTATTACATAACTTTGCCAATGGTTCTCAAATCAATTAAAAAAATGTGCTTTCCAAATCTGTAATTATGACAAAATTTCAAAACAGGAAATACTGAGCCTAATTTTGACAAGTCTATTGAACAAATAATTTTTCAAACATTTAAAACATTTACTTTCAACCATCAACTTTCTCCAATATTTATTTTATATTAACAATTTGCTGAGAAATTATTTAACCAATCATTGATGTCGGATTGCTGTTGATGTGCATGGCTTAATGATCAACAGCAACTTCCACTGTTATCTTTAGATTTTCAGTTATTTTCCTCACAAAACTTGGTATAAAATAAATTATACATATACTAACTTAAGGGCATTAGTGTTTTAATTTGGAAATTGACTGCAAGTACTAGCAAATGATTTTGGTGAAGTGGTGATGAGATGTTTTAGTGGTAGCGAGTGGCAGTCAGAGAATGTTGACTCTGACATCTGCAAGCTGACAGGTTCTTTTGGAAATTGACTACAAGTACCAGCAAATGATTGTGGTGAAGTGGTGATGAGATGTTTTAAGTGTTAGCGAGTTGCAGTCAGAGTGTCGACTCTGACATCTGCAAGTTGTCAGGTTCTTTAGAAATTGACTGCAAGTGCTATCAAATGGTTTTAAGTGGTAATGAGATGTTTTAGTGGTAGTGGGTGGCAGTCAGAGAATGTCGACTCTGACATCTGCAAGTTGACAGGTTCTTAACAGTCATCATTTTTAGTCTTTCTTTTTAAAAGTTTCCTCCAAGTAAACAATACTTATTTTCCATTATTTACAAACTAATATTCCTTTTCAGCAAGTTAGAAATATTTAAATATATTTAAATATAAGATTTGAATACAGGTGGTCTTTACACTTGTTGAATGTTAAAGGAGCTGGTTCTTTGCTATTCATTACCATTCATATCCAAATGAGGACGTCTTGCCATCCTGAAGCATATATTATCCTAAGAAAGAACTCTTCACACTCCCCCTTAAAAATTTACTCTAATTTCAATACTTTACTGTTAAATAATCAGCCTAACATTTATTTTGATTACTGTTTTCTGTTTAATAACATTATTATAAATCCACTCACTACTCCAAATCTACATCCTATAAAATAATGGCAAGTAAATTGCTAGATGAAATGAAATTATAACCTAATTTATAAAATATATGTAAATTAACTTACACATATTTTAGTGATTTAAATAATACATTAAAAAAAACTCTTCTTTCAAATATTTAATAAAATATCTCAAACTAGTATTTAAAAAAATATTTGAATGTTTCAAAATTGTGGTATATTAATTTGCTGCAGAACATCTCAATACATTGCCTGGAGCATGTATGGTTTCAGTGAGTGAATAGAACATTCTTTTAAATTGAGTTCACATCCAAGAAAAACTTATAAATTACAGGATGGTAAATAGCCTGGGTGTTGTAGAATAGTTGTGGGAACCATAAAGGTAAATTTATTTTAGTTTTTTTTCTGAATCAGTATACTATAGTGCTCCAAAACAAAAACCCCATGTCAGGGGTCTGGGCAAAATTTTAACATAAAATAGCTCATTTCATGAGTTCTACAACCAGGTTAATACTTTGTTGATTATAATATATCATCTATGTTATGATAATATTTATTTTGGGAATAGGTGGTAAAAGAGAGTGTTGAAATGAATATGCTAATTTCTAAAAACCCTTAACAACAGAAATTATCATTAAGAAATGTTAAACTTTTTTCAGCTATATTACCAACACAGATGAACTTTCATGCTAACAAAAATTATCAACTATTCATGTAAGAAAACTACAAATGAACCATTATTTTTTTTTGTTAATTGGCAAGAAATTAATTATCATTATAATTTTTCAGATTTGCTTTTTTTCAGCACATGGTTCCTGCTTGGAGCCTTGTCAGCGTAAAAATACAATCCTATCACCTGGTGAGGATTGAACTAAACACCTTGTGATTGCTAGGCAATGTTAACCACCATTCTTCCAGTAACCACCTAAGACCTCACATGCTTCAGCATTTAATAAAACACCAATAAACACTTCAACAGTTTCAACTGCACATATGCATTACCAAAGCGAAGCATGAGGTAAAAAGCATATAAAAATGCCAAACTTATACTTTGTGGTATAGGGTTTTTCAGTTTTGTATGATTTTGGTTATGCACATGTGGAGTTGAAATGGCAAAAGGGCTTATTAAAATACATTTTTTCAATAATCATATTCTATTGCACTACAAATTGCAAAAAGCAGAAATTGATAAAACAATTAAAAATGATACTGTAAATTTGAATATACCATGTTTAACCGAAATAAACTCAGTTTATATAAATAAATTTAATTGTGCTGCTGAATTTTAAACACCAATATAAATATTTAAGTATATTTATGGTCTAAAGATATGATATTTCATTGCAACTGATCTATTAATTGCATTTTGAATAAACTATGCAGAGTTAAATTGTTTCTCTATATATAGAACTTTAAAAACACACACTTGATATATTTTACAATTTTAATTAAATATTGTGGCAAAGAGCATAGCAATGTGCCCTTCAAACTATCTATGTCTGGCTGGAAGATCATTCATAAATCTCTGTTCCTTAAACTGTAATTATCTACATTTAAAATTCAAGTTGTATTCAACTTTTTGATGAAGTTTTCTTTGTGTTGTGATGATAATAATCTATGTTCTTGAATTTACAGTATGTTATCTACAGGTAAAATTTATATTCATATTTAAACAGTTTTCTTTTGTTGTTAATAATGATAATAATCTGTTTTCATAAAACAATATTATCTACAGCTAAAATTAAAGTTATTTTCATGTAAATGATGACATTAATTTGTATTGTTGATGATAACGTGTTTCTAAAGATATGCTAGATACACATAAGAGTTAACAAATTTAAGTTATAGATAGTTTTCTTTGCTGATGATGGTGATAAGCTGTTTCTTTTCTATCATTTTGCTGATGATGATAATAATGATCTGTTATCTACAGTTAAAAATTGTCAAGTTACTTTTATGTTAATGCACGTTTCTGATGTATTGTGGATGATGATGATAATCTGTCCCTAAAACTAAATTATTTACAAATAAATGTAAAGTTATTTTCATATTTATCAAAGTTTAATTTCACATTGCTGCTGATGATGATGATATTAATAACCTCTCTTCTTAAATCTATATTATCTACAATTTAAGGTGTATTCAAGTTATCAATGCTGTTTTCATTTGTGATGATAAAAATATATTCTTCACATTAAATATATCTACAGCTAAAATTTAAATCCATATTACCAACACCATTGTCTTCTGTGTTCTTAATGATAATGACTTGAAATAACTTCTTCTCCAACTATAACAATATAACCTACATTTATGTTTTTGACACTGTTTTCTTTAGTTGTAACAATATACGCTATATTTATGTTTTTGACACTGTTTTCTTTAGTTGTGAGGATAATAATCTCAGTTTATAAATTACCTATAGCTATAAATCAATTATAGTTATATTATAAACACTATTTCTTCCTTGTTGCTGATGATGATAATATCTGTTTCTTAAACTGAATTATCTTCTAATAACATTTAAGTTATCAATGTTTTTCTGTGTTGCAGATGTTGTTGATGGAAATCTCATCTGAAATCTCTATTATCTACTGCTAAAACTTAAGACATTTAAGCATTTTATGCCATTTTCCTTTGTGTTGTCGATCATAATTTTTGTTCCTAAATATATGATATATACAGCTAAAAACTTTAAAAAAAGTTAAACTTTTAAAAGTGAAATTTATGTTCAAGATGCAGTTTCATTTGTATTGCTGATGTTGATGGTGGTGATTGTGATGATGATAATGATGATGATGGTGATGATGATGTTGGTGGTGATGATGATGATGTTGATGATGGTGATGATGATGATGATGATGAATATAATGAAGATGATAATGATGATGATGTTTGTGTACTAGTTAAGATTTAAATTTTTGGTGAAATATGCCTGTTTCAAGGTACTATTTAAGTTATATTCATGTAAACTTTTGCTTTGTTGTTCTGCCAATAATGAGTCTTTGTCTCTTTACTAATAATTATCTACAGGAAAAATTTAAGTTATTTATCTCACTTTCCTTCCTGTTGCAGGTAATATCATGATTTACAGTTATTATTTTTTAAGTGCTATCAATAAAGATGACTTTTAATATCCATTTCAAGAACTAAATTATTTACAGCTGAAATCCGAGTTATTTTCACCATTTCTAAAATTTTTTTAGGCGTTTTCAAGGAAGATGAGTTTTCCTATCTGTTCCTTTCTTCAGCTAAAATTCAAGTTATTTCCACGTTGTTAACTTTATTTTCAAGTTATTTTTACGTTATCAACTCCATTTTCCTTTGTGTTGCCAATGATTATAACTTCTGATAGTAGAGCTGTGGCTTCAGAATATTCAAGGTCATCTTCTTTGCTTCCTAGCGACTCTTGTTTTACTCCTAGTAATAAACATGACTCAGTAGCACCCTCATCATCCTCTTCTTTTTCTGGAACAACATCTAAAGAGAAAAAAAATGTGTAAGTGATTTTACTTTTTTTTGTGTCTATAAGTAAAGAATAAAACTTGCAGGCTTTTACTGCCTTTGCAGAGAGGTAGTCTAGAATCTGCTCTTATGGACTGACTCATCACATTGCTGATACCCCTTCACTAAGAAAGAAACAGGTCTCAATATTAACAAAATACAAGTAGCAATGGAGAACAGAGAAAAAATTAACATTCATTTTGAAATTTATGATACTTTAAAAAATTCACGAATAGAAATTTGTGTATTTAAACATTATTTTATATATAGTTTACACAAAAAAAGAAATCAAAACTATAATAAAGAATGCTTTCAACTAAGGTTGTGTTTCTGTAGAAAAAATTATCTGATAAAAGAATTGCAAAAATTATCCCATTCTACACTGACAATTATCCGATAATCGACTTAAATGCCATAATTTTTTACTTTTGACCTAGGATCAACCTTGATCTTGTTTTTCACAACGATTTTACCGTGGTACCACCAGGGTGCAATACGGGAGAAATCACCAAAAATACACAGCAAGTCAGTGGCCTCATTAGGAAGAAACAATGCATTATGATCTCCACTGAGTTTGTGCAGTTGTTTTTTTTAAATTGATTTGATTGGATAATATTTTATCGGATAATCTGAAAATCCTGTGGAAACACGAGAATGTAACTTATTCTACCATACCTGGAATACAATCTTCCTGCAGTGTCTCCATACTTCTGGTCAGTGCATCAGAACGCAGTCGCCTAGTACTAGCTCTGTTACTTGGTATTTTCTTAATCCGACGTTGAAATTTCTTTCCAGGGGAATTGTTCGGGGTTTCTACGCTAGCTACTGGAGATGACTGAGGGCTCTCTTCGTTCTCGAAAGAGTCATCTTGCTTAATTTGTTCGACAGCATCTACTGCATCACCTGCAGGCATCTCAAGGTTTTCACGGAAGACTTCTGTTAGTTCCATTGCGTTGTCTCGTCCTCCTCGCACCGAGTGGCGCACACGTCGTGTACTCTGCTTGGGGCGTTTGGTAGTTGTACGAATAGTAGCTAAGTTTTAAAATAACAATGATTTAGAAATACAAATTAAAGTGTAACAATTTGAAACCACTGAAAGTTTCTATAAAACTTTACTTGAAATGTAAGGGGTAAATCCTTAAATGATGTTACAGGAGCATATGTTTTTTTCTGAGATACCACTTTCCATGTGCCTATCAAAGAGTAAAAAGATTTTTGTGTCTACATTTGTTATTTTTTGAACACACTTTATACAATCCTGCTACACTTATTCAAAATTGAACAATCTCAGCACTTAGAATAAATTAGAGTAAAACAAAACATGAAAATAACTTACTCTTCCTTGTCAGTCTATCTTTAAGTAATGAGGACTTCCTGAAGAATGGTGGAGTCCTTCCAGTCTTTGGCTGACAATTCCCCTCCAAAACCTCATCTGACATCTTTGTGTGATCTTTAAAAAATTGAACATTAAACTAATAAAATCTGTTTTCTTGTTGATTAGACATCCCCAAAACTGTTTGTTCATTAACCCTGAAAAATGAGGATTTTCATGACTTACAGGAAAAGGGTTCAATTTCAGTGTTAATCCTGATGTTAAAAAAGGAAATAAGTTGGGATCATAAAAGTTTAAATGAGTTTAAATTTTAAGGATTTGTCCAGACTATCAAATTTTCTTTGTCAAAAAACTTTCATAAACCCATATTTGGTAAGGACATGTCCATGTATGGTGATGATGTGATGTCATCATGACCATATTTAGGCACTTAAAAGTTTTTGTAAAAAAAAATTTGATAGCCTGGACTGAGCCTTACAGTTTCATGTATTGATCGTAGGGTGCAAGAATTTACAGGGTCAGTGAATATTTTCATTATAGAACCTAATCCCACCAGGTATAAAAGAATTGCAATAACGGTTAGTACGTGTCGTGGACAATCTCAATCTACCACTCCGTTCAATGACGCTTGATGCAATTTGAAATTTTATAATTACTCTGTGTGGAAAACAGTATTTCATGCTGCAAAGACATCCTTCATAGAAACCTGGAGATTAATTAATGTGCCTACAGAGGTTGCTTACACAAGTCTAACTTTGGCTTGAAACAATAGAGAAGGTTATATAATACTATTTAAAGAATACTAGACCTATGTAAAACATAAAAGATATAATTAATTATACATTAATTATTTATTATTCTTTTGAATACCAAATATTATTTTTGAAGGTGTATAATTGCAACTCGATTCACTTCTAAAAATTTAAGTAAGATATTGAAATAAAATAAAAAAGTCATGGAGCAGCTCAAAACATTTTTTTTAAAGCATACATCAAATTTAGGAACATTGATAACCAGAGGTTAAATGTCCAAAGAGCCTATCATCTTTCATAAATTTTAGCCGATCTATAAATTTGTAGTCACAATTGCGAGATGAATCTTTATTCCCCTCGAGTGTGGCGCTGTAGCTTGTCTCTGAAAAATGTTAACTTGCTTGCTTTAAAATTACAATAACCTGGCACACTAGGTTCTTTCACACAACCTAACTCTAAGCCTCATAATGAGACTTGGTTTAGAAAGTACGATGTAGTTGTCTTCCTATAAGTGGCGAGAAAATGCGCTATTGGATGTGACACAAAATGAAAACAGATCTATTGCCACTCTCTTATTTTGACTGGCTTGGACATTGTGTTATCTGTTGGGTACACACAGATTCAGACAAATTCTGCTGATCCATTTATATGATTTACTAATTAAACAAATGTGAGGTGTCGTGACAAAATGAGTCATGTTGTACGCCGGGCCATTTTGAGATATTCACAAAAATTAACAGAAATTCATAATTTCACAAAAATGAGATTTCTGTTCTTTAGTTAAGTTTAGTTATTAAATTTTGTGATTACAAACTTTCTGTTTATGTTTATTTACAATAAACATGTTTTGAACTACATTTTGTAAAGGCTGTTTTTCAAAATCAATGGTAAAACATACAGGAAGTCAACAGTTGTTTATCTTTAAAGTCGATTTTCTTCAAAGTGTGTTTTCATATAACCATGTTTTAAACTGATTTTTCTCTGGTTATACTGAAGCTATGAACTTCATTTAAAAACAAATTTAAAGCTTATAATCTCTTCTATACAAATACAACAATAACTTAATTTTGGTTTTCTGTACAACACGACTCATTTTGTGGTGACACCCCAC
Organism: Nesometra sesokonis; assembly: GCA_025631205.1. NCBI lineage: Eukaryota > Metazoa > Echinodermata > Crinoidea > Comatulida > Antedonidae > Nesometra > Nesometra sesokonis. The sequence continues at coordinate 10,070 of JAOTQE010114721.1, forward strand.
AAATCATGAAAGGTAAGGAATGATGAGTACAAATGTGATTCATTTACCTCTTGGTACATACATATGGTCCCTGAGATAGCGCACCTCCTGAGCAAGTTCTGTCAGTGTCTCTCTTTTTGATTTTGGCTGTGGCACAAAATGACATCTTAATTTCTTTGCAATATACTGCTGAAAATTAATCTCAGCTTCTGTTTCACAAATCATTTTTAACATCTGAAAGCAATAAGAGTATCATTAGAAAAATTATATTGGTTTTTTATAATGAAATACAACAAATTGTCAGCATTGTCATAAGTTATTGTTCACAACCGATAGCAACATGATCATTTGACAATGACTCTACCCAAATATAATCATGAAAAAGTTAAAACAAGGAGTTATTATAGTTAAAAAGTAACACAACTTATATTAACAGGTTATGTTATTTATAGGGATGATACTACTAATTTCTGTGTTTTTGTGATTACATTTTCAGAGACAAGACACTAGTTTCAAGCTACACAGAATACCATGTATGAAAACAAGGTGACAAACATGTGTCTATGACGTGACTGAGGTGACAAAAAAGATGAGAAGATAGCCAGCCATAGAATTTCGAACAACTGAAAGAAAGTAAAAAAAATATGGTAGAAACAAAGGTGCCATAGAATTTCGAACAACTGAAAGAAAGTAAAAAAAATATGGTAGAAACAAAGGTGCATACTGTAACTCAAAATACACCGGTAATTAGTGGTTTGGATAAACCTTAAGCAGCAAAAGGTGAGTGGGGGGAGTGGTGCAGGGAGGTATAGGTTCAACAGCAGACTGCAGGAGGATTTGATAGCAATTATACCTTAAATGCAATGTATGGTTGTAACATAATGTAAAGAGGTGTTCGAACAGTTAAAACGAAGTCCAAGAAACTCCATAGACCATCACCACCGAGCATTTTCGAGCCCATTTCCTTGATCGTGTTTGAAATGCGATACCAGTCAGAGCCCAGCTGTTTCTCGAAACACACGATCATAATTTTCAAACCTGCAAGACAAAATTAAAGATTGATTTAAATTCAATTCTGTATTTAGTCATCATTCATATAAAGTATAGTAGTTACAATATAACATTTTGCTGACTGATTCTTGAATAAACCTAGCTCCGTTAAATGAATTTTTTTTTCTAATTTCTGCTGCATAAAATACAAACACATGGTCCTGGGAGACACAGCTAAATGATGTTGTAACAAATTTCAACATAACATTCCAATGTCATCCAGATGTAATCTTGATCTTTCCCTGTTTGAATGTGACCAAGTGTATTCACAAAAGTTACATTTGCCTTTTAATCGACAACCCTCCTGATACAGTTGTGAATGTGGTTGTCAGTAATACATGTATCAGTATATTACAGTGATTACAATAATGTAAATTTAGAAATAATATCAAGTTTAACTTAAAGGACCATTCCTTCCAAAATCCGCCAAAATTAAATTTCTTTGAAAATGTACCGGTTTCTTATTATTTCTAAATTAATAAACATGTTTAGCTTGTACACATGTTACAATTTATTTTCAAGTATAAAAAGCTAATACTGTAATTATCAAATTCTTTCAGGCTTAATCATCCACTTCATTTGTTAGAATCTACCCAAAAATCAAATTAAATACTTATTTTATATTTTGTAATGATTTGAAATAATATAATGACATAAACATGGCAGAACATGACGTGACCTTAGGGATGTGAAATGTCATATGAATGTGTAACATCTGGTCCACAGTACCTTGAGACTGTGAAGTGTTATACTGTAGAAATCTAACTTCATTAAATTAGATCGGTATTAAGTTTAATCCAGACTATAACATTTTCTTTGACAAAACACTTCCATATGCCTATATATTGTCATGCTGATGTCAAACAATGACCATACATAGAAATATCATTACCATATATGGATAATATCCAAGTTTTTTGTCAAATAAATTTTATAGTCTGTATTGAGCTTTATATTTATTAATATTTATATAAAATAGTAACATTTAGAATATTTTAATTTTTTGTTGACTACACATAATTTACAACAGGAATGGGCCTTTAAATAGGTGTGTGATTGTGAAAGGTCATACATTAGAGATGACGATCAACTTGATTCCATGAGTCTGGAACTCCTGACCTTTCTATTGAGAGTCCAAAATGTAACAGCAGAACTTACTACTACTACTACCAATGCTTACCAAGGAAAGCTGCTTCGTACAATGATTCTGACACAGGTGCATTTGGGTCACGGTACGTTATGCCTGAATGACTCGGTAGATCTGAGAACGATGATGCGTGATGATGGTGATGATGCTTCGTGGACGTTGGTATTCGTTGTTTATTCGGTGGAAGTAATGCATAGATAATCATACTCAGTGCAAATGAAACATCCTTTTCTCGAATCTTTGGTGAATCTAAATTTACAACAGTCAACCGAATTATTATTATTGTAAATGGCAGAGAGTAAAACCGGGCTGCACAGCAAATAGTTTCCGACAACACTGCCACTACCACAGCCTCATAATGAGAATTAGTTTAGAAAGTATGATGTAGTTCTCATCCTACAGTAACAGCACTACTCCCAAAGCCTCATAATGAGACTTGGTTTAGAAAGCATGACATAGTTCTCATCCTACAGTAACAGTAACATCCTACAACATGATGTTAGTTAAGTTTATTTGAAACCTCTCTTTGTAACTTTATTTTTGTTTCATTGCAATTGTAATTAAGTGCAGTAGTTATAAATATGGACCTCATGGGAGGCAAGTACCAATGCATCGAATGAGCTATCCAAAATAAAGAAAGAATAAATAAATAATTAAATAACAGCACCACTCCCTAAGCCTCATAATGAGACTTGGTTTAGAAAGCATGACATAGTTCTCATCCTACAGTAACA
>JAOTQE010114732.1:0-12979 GCA_025631205.1 Nesometra sesokonis
GCATTCACTGACCTAAATATTTATATGCAATATTATTAATCAATTATACATCTCTTGGTTGGTCTCTACCCCCCCCCTTTCAGCTGATCCTGGATCAGCCCCTGTTAATCACATGGTATTGCCAACAGTAGCCTCTTTGATAATTGAAATTAATATTATGTACAGACCTCAGTTAATGGCAAATTATCATCAAGTTGTTCACAATGTAGTGCCAGTATACCTAGTATTCGTCCTGCTCTGCAACGTCTGAAATCAAAAACATCATAGCATTTACGCCTAAATATTTGTGTCTGACTGTCCCAAAATAATAAGAATCAGAGTTAGCGTTTCTTTATCCTTATATTTTCTGATTTTTTGGCTAAATACATAAAAATAATTTTAGAAAACTGTTAAAAATACTGCACATAAAATTATCCTGGAAACTGTAAGGAATGCATAAAATTAACTCAAATATTGACTACATAAAGAAAAATCATATTACAGAAGACACAGTAAAAGCCCTAATTAAAAATAAATCCCATCAGACAACCCAATAACAGTTGAAGAGAAGGAAATTGGCTTTATTATTGTTAATCCCTTGTTTTACACATTTTATGTTCACAAGTTGGAACCGGCCATATATGTAGTTTAGTAGAGTGGAGGCAAAAAGTATTAAACTTCATGTGGCAATTGAGTCGACATTCAAATGTTCAGCAACATTCTTGTGTGGCTACCATATCCTAAGAACGTCCAACATAGCATTTTAACTCCATGTCTTTATTTGCTTCCTCAAGCTCACTTAACGTTTATGATTTACTTAGAAAAAACATTGCTTTATTCATGTTTCAATTTAAACACGATCAATTGCTTCCTGTTTTTCAATTTTATTTTCAAACCTTTAGTTCAGTTTATAATTACGATACCAGAAACAAAAGCAATTATGTGTATGAAGGTTTTACTACCGAAGTTGGTCGTCATGATATTAGTTTTTATGGACCAAAAATTTGGAACTCATTACCCAATGACATTAAAAGTATTTCAAATACAAATAGTTTTAAATATCCTTTACATTTATACCTTATTTCATCCACGATTTGATTTTTATATCTATATTGTTTTGTTAAAAACAGAGAACAATATTTTATTTTACTGTACAGTATTTTCATTATGTAACTATATTAATTTTTATGTACACTCGAACCATATCTTTATTTTGTTAGTGAAGGGGCCCACATTAAAAGCCAGTGCTTACAGTGGTTCCCTCTTTTTCTCATTTACAATTAAATGCATTTATGATTTTGTACATTTGTTATTGTTTTTGAGAAATAAATTTACTTTTGAATTGAATTATATTTATCCATATCCCATTCTTTGAACTATATTTTGCAGTAAACGAAAGGCGTGGATATGTATTACATTTCCTTTTATGTGAAAGGATTTAGACCAAGATGTAATTATGCTAGGTGGAGGTAGGCGGGGCTGCCCAACCTTAATCATATTTTAAAGCCATCCAGACTACTTTCAACCTGCCACCTATCCTAAATAAATAATTTTACTATCTACCCTTACATTGTTGCTGTCCACCTTTGGATTTTTCTAGCTACAGCCAGCATGGTTATGGTAAAATTGCGTTATTTTCTATGTTAAAGTGAAGTGGCTTAATTATGTTCATATTGACTGAGAGAATAGCAATCCATTATTAAGCTGACAGAATTCCTTCAACTCTCCAAAATATTTTCAAAATCACCTGGCAGGACAAAATCCCAAACAACACAAGTCTTGGAGTGAGCTGGAACCTGTTGAAACAGGAAATGGCTTGGTAACTATGTGAAAATGGCCGATGGCAAACCTCTTCTATGGAGAACTGGCGTATGGCAAATACCTTACACACAGACAACAGCTCTGAGATGTGAAGGGCTTCACAATTGATATGAACAGCAGAGAAACCTTTGCCTCTGAACAATCGGCTTAAAGACAGGCTGTTAAACAAGGCCTTTCAGTTTATAGAAACACTTGTAAAACTGAGTAAAAGATGACAGACGGAAGACTCGGAATGTATGATGTGTACAAATTCTACTGACAATCATGTTAGTGATTATTTCTGTGATTTTGAGATTTTTTGAACAGTATATGAGTTCCCAGCATCCTCAACAACAGTTGGATGAATATAGTCATCATTAGCAGCTAACATGTTAACACAGGTGAAGGTTGCAGTCTCTAATATTGTCTTTTGAGATGCATAAACTATATCTACATTAAAATTACTACGCTATCTCTACTCATTGGGGCAGAGAAGTTACTTTTCCATAAGCAAGATGAAATATCTAACTTAATTTGTTGAAAATTTATTCAAATTTCCTGACAGACAAAATAGTTTTAAAATGAAAAGAAATAGCTTTTATTAATAGATACAGAAATACAATTATTTCAAAACCTGAAACAGTGCTAATATTGAAGTTGTTTACAGTTAAATAGCAGGCACTAATAATCACAGGTTAAAAAGTTATATTATTTAGTCAAAATAAGCTTACAAACATATTTATTAGTGCCAAATAATGTCGAATCAATAGCAAAATTATGTTTCAAAGATGTTATTTCTTTTGAATGTTTCCTGAATTTAAAAGAGAAAGAAGACAGAAACAACTCAACAACCTGGAAGTTAGTGTATTCCCTGTTGCCAACTCGCCGTAGCAGCTACAGTCAAAACACATTACAGCATACAGCCCAACCACAGAGTTATATTTAATATACTACACTTATTTTATTAACACTTTCTCCCATTGGAATCAAAGTCAATGTACTATTTACATAAATATTTGCTGGAATTTTAGACCAGACAATGCTCAACACTCCAAGATAAATCAGTAGTAATGGTAGTAGTAGTCAGGGCCTTCAAACTAAACAAATCAAGTAATGCAAATTACGGCTTATTTGAATCCAGTTCCCATACACATCTTTATTTAATATTTGTAGTTTGTTATACACCTCTTTTATTGTTATTATTTTATTTTGTGGTACTAAAAATTGAAATTGACTTAAAAACCCAGGACATTAGGTTTAAGGCAAGTTACAGCTGACAACCCAAGTCTGCAAAATTGTCTACAGTCTACAGGAATTTTTTATGATCTACCGGGCTTCCTTCCCAAATTTAGTTTTCTCTAGGCTTTGTGAAGGTTCACAATTACAGCATAAATGTGAGGTGTCGTAAAAAAATGAGTTGTGTTATACGCCAGGTCATTTTGAGATATTCACAAAAAAAGGTAAAAAGTCATTTTTTTTTAGAAGTTTGTTAATTAAATTTTAAAATTACAAACATCCTGTTTATGTTTATTTACAATAAACATGTTTTTGAAGTGCATTTTGTAAAGGCTGTTCTCAAAATCAGTGAAAAAACATAAAGGAAGTCAACAGTTGTTTATCTTTAAAGTTGATTTTCTCAACGTATGTTTTCATGTGTGTGCATTTCAAAATTATTTTTCTCTGGTTATACTATACCTATGAACCTAATTGAAAAAAACATACTGAAGCTAATATCCTCTATCACAATATAACAATAACTCAATTTTGATTGTTTGTACAACACGACTCATTATGTAGTGACACCTCACAAATTGGCCCATTTTGTTCATATTGGTTAACAATAAGCAATAAGTTTTAATTTTTTTTTGTGAATTTTAGATTTTAAAAACTTGGAACTCCTGGTTATAGTACATTACAAAAAAACATAGCAGAACATGGTATTTTAAAGTACTTTGCTATCGGTACCTAGTACTTTGCCATCCCAGATAAGAAAGTAAAATGCAAACTCAAGTATTGAAATATACACTCCAAGCAATGAGATACACGCCATCGTGACAGGATTCAATATTTCGACATAAATTATGTCATCATCAGGCTGATTATGTCATCATCAGGCTGATGATAACATAATTTATGTCGAAATATTGAATCCTGTTACGATGGCATGTATCTCATTGCTTGGAGTATGCATTATACTTTCTTACTTGAAATTGATTAGTGGACCTTTCGGATTTTGAAATACACACCATGTTGAGATTCAATATTTTGACATTATGTCATCATTTTAAATAATGCAAGTTTAATAAGATTTGGTCAACAGGGGTAAAAACATTAAATTTCATTCCATGTTTGTGCTGGAAAATGGAAGTGAAAGCTACACCAAGTAGACAGATTGTCTCCGGCAAAGGCTTTATTAAATTATGGCCAGTGGGATGACAAGGAACATTCCATATACATGGAATTTGTTGTAGGATGCTGAACAAAGGCAAAGCGAAACAATCTTTCACATCAAGGAGAAATTTTAGAAATTAGAAGAATTCAGTAATTTATTTTCAGTAATTTATTTTTGTGTCTTTACAAAGTGTATATCTTGCCTGTTAATACCAGGAAAACTTTATTATTTTGTTAAGGTTGTAATTAACCCAATTTCAGCTGTTATTTTGGATTTCTTTTTAAACAGAACACTTCATCATATCAAATGTCACAATTGGAAATTAAAATTAGTCACATTATAATCTGCAATGTAGACCTTCAACGACATTCTAGGGAGAAGTTAGGGCAGCGATTGTGGTTTACTCCCAATCGTGATGTCAATAGTTTGAAGCTCAAGTGGGTCTACTGCTTGTGCTCTTTGGCAAGACACTTTATTCACATTGCTTCTCTATACCAAGAATTATAAGTGGGAGGTATAAATGTGGAATGTCCAAAGGGAGCTAAGTATGCACTCCATAAGCATTTATTCCAATAATTGTGGTAACAGTATTAAGTCTTCAGAGGCCTTGGCAAAAGTACTACTAGTAAAACTATCGATATAATAAAAACATAACTTTATACAAATTATGATCAAACAAACTGGGTGGTTAAAAGGCTTTACACAAAGAGCAGTCTACACAGACCATAATATAGTTGTCAAAACGTGTTTGTAGCAATTAATACTTTGACATTGGCTTCAATAGTCTGAATATAAAATGATGAAAAGTAAACTCACAAATATTATAAACCATTGCAATGGAACTTTGAATGGGAAACTATAAATAAATATATTGTATTTTATAGCCTGTCAAAAGGCATAGCAGACAACATATTAATAAGTTCCTTTATATAATCTATATATGTCAACAGTTAAATTTGAAGTGCTCCGTGTAGAAAAGTGTAAACTTTAAAATCATTGAGTAAATTTGAATTTAGGTTAACTCCTCCTGTTATTGATTGAAGTCTAATTTATTAGGAATTGGATATCACATCGGGAAACACAGCAACTTATTTAGGTTATTCCCGGAATATATAATATATCCCGTAGGAAATCTTGGTGAAATGAGTACTTGAGAAGGGATTGAAAGCTGTGCTAAACAAATTATATGTTGATGATGAAACACAAACTGAACATATTTGGGGTATTCTAAGAATTCATAACATCTCCTAGGAAAAACAATAAAGTGAATTTCTTGAAAGATGGATGATAGCCATATTTTCAGGAATTGTCAGAAATTTCAATATATTACATTATATATTTTTTATTTTTGATTGCATAACTTTCATGAATGTGTGGGCTCGGAGGAAAACAGTTCTTATGCAAGATGATGAGCCTTTACAATATAATGGGAAAAGAAGAATTATTCTTTACTATAATTGGAATAAAATAGTTGAAACTAAATCCATTCCAAAGAATAGATGCTTACACTGTTAGCTACTTCAATTTTTTCCAAAATATCTTTTCAAACTAATGGAAAATAAAGTGACAGAAATATAATTGGATAAAAATAAGCAAGATTTACGTCTGTGAATTTGATTATGTGGGAGTTTCTTTACCTTATGCATTTGTCTGGCTGTCAAATAAATAAATAATTTACTATAAGTTTTGTTTCGTTATTTATAATGTATTTCAATGAGAATAGTAAAGGAAGAAGATACTAATAAACCAGTGGGTTAAGAACATTATTTTAACTCCCTAAGGTAAAACACACTGAACTTAGCTGATCTTTGAAGATTTACAAGAGAAAGCCAACAGGTTACAAGTTGCAGTGACACTAAAGCTTTGTGGTTAACATGTTTGGCTATTAACCCCAAGGTCCTGGGTCAATCCTTGCCCACTGCTAGGATTATTCTCATGACTATAAATGACGCCACTACCTCAGTTTATAAACATGATATATTATATCCATCCTGTAAGTGGTAAGTCACCTTGGAAGTGAAATAAATAATTAACAAACTAAATAATTTTATTAAAATTTAAACGTTCATAGTCATGTGAAATTAATCGGAAATGGAGCCTACAACCTGCACCTTTGAAGACAAATATGTTTGACCACTACTGTACTTGTATGCAACATTGTTTGTGCATTGGACTTACACCTAGAACCATGGGATTAGACGAAAAACCCAGTGCATGCTTGAGCTAATGGCCACGCATGGCAATTTGCACAGCATCACACTTTTTGCAGCAAACTGTGAGCAAAATGCTTAACATAAAAACATTCTTTGTACACACAGGAGCTTTGAACTGTCTAATTGGTGAAGGAGTGAAATCAGTGGCTTTAGTTCCGTTGATATGCACATGTACAGTTAGCAAATATCTTGCTCAGCTTTGTTGACCACTGCTATCAAAGTGCCACAAATGATGAAAGTTTTCAAGCACAATGGATAGATCTAGTCCACTGCCATGTACGTCACTGCTCACTAAAAATTTGATGCACATTGAAAGCAAAGTGCCATATGTGTGGTCATTTGCTCAGCCGCTCAAAAGTGCACCAGATGTAAGGCAAACCCTCCCTAAGTCAATGGCTCACATTGCCCAAAGCTTATCTACAGTGTCTGTAGTGTGAAGAGGATGAAGGTGTTTACTCTGTCCATCACAGGTTATTTCCCACTAATTTACAGGTACTAAATTGTACCACTGCATAGAAATTTGGATAAAGTTATTTTCCCAATGTTGGTAAAACTGTCCTCACCATTACCTCATGTGATTGGATATGTGTTACAAAACAGGAAAAACCAATTTTTAATAAAAACGACAATGCCATGGATTTAGAATAAGGCACTATGGTAAATTCTACATGTAGTTTGACCGTACACAGCTGGACTGTGTAGGTTAGTATGGGCCTATGATCTGTCTCACAGGTTGTTTACATACAGATTTGAATCTACTGCCCTCATACAGCAGTAGGCACTATGTGATCAGCATAACCAGAAATTATAAGTGGAATCATTCTGTAACCATCACTTCCATAACCCACTGGTGCAGACCCATTTTTAAAGTTGGAGGGGGCGGGGGTCTGAAACACAGAAAGACTGAATGCACTAGAGGGTGGGCTTGGGAGGCAAGAATCCCCTCACATAGAAATTTGTAAACAATAGAAGTATCTAGATATTCATACACAGAATTTTGAAGTATACTTTCATAAAATAGTCATTAATTTCTATGAAAAACTGGGGTGGGGGATGTCCCCTACATCTGTGCCCATGCCATAACCATTTCATTTGGAACCACAGCAAGACAGATCCATCATGTGACTGTAACATCAAGATCTAAATTAGCCTTGTAATACAATGGGTGAATGCTGGCCTAGTGGTATGTAGAATTATTGTTACTTGTAGTTTGTAGATAGAATGTCAGTACTGCGTAAGCATCTAAAATAGAATTACACAATGCCTTCTAATGTAGAGCTGTTAAATCAGATACTGAAGATAAAACCAAACATTGTGCTGATCTCAGTTATTGATCCAAGCAATGGGTACATGCACCAAGCAGTAGCTTTTTTATAAATGATGGTAGGATAATTTTGCTGTAGATACTTACATTTCAAGTGCATTGTTAGCCTTTAGGAACTGCAGTAACAATAGTCTCTGTGAAGATAATAAATAATAATAGTTTTCAGTGCTCACCAAAAGAGACATAATCAAATAAAACACAAAGCTAGTGCCCAAACCGTGTGGTTACACCACCACTGTTAAAAGCATGTCTATGTATCTTTTGACATTTTCATGGATCCAGTGGCTCCTAGCTTTAATCAATAGACAACCAACTAGCTAGCAAGTAAATTGAGCAATACATAAAAAAAACCAAAAAAAAACAATTCTGAGAAGTTACAAAGAGGCAAGCAAATAACACTTCACGAAGGTGTTGTCTAAGATTAAAGATTATCAATAATGATTAATAATGTGTATAAAACAAAATTTAAATTATATACTATACTATATTCTAAAAATGTTGCATTATATTATATTCTAAAATGAGCAAAGGTTCCAAATCTCTTCATGGGGAGAACATCCCATCTATTAACTTTGCTAAAGGGTTAGTTTGTGACTGAATTACACAAACTACTAAATGCTCTCCTTTTACATCCATTATCCATTATATATTCACTCTAATTAGAATACTTCTCTTTTGTAATCACATAATTAAAAAGATTTGGTTCTATTCTTCATACTCAGTGGAAATAAGATACAAGTTAGAGTACTCACATTAGAAAAAAAAACTAAACCAACAAACACTACTTAAAAATGATTGTACAAACAGTAAAAATAAATGCTGATCAACTAGATAAATAAGGTCATACCAGTTTGGATTTCAGTATTTCATGAGTCAGGTCAACATTCGAGGCAAGGGTACCAAGGTAGTTTAGCAACTGAATCTTTAGCCTCTGACCTCCTGCTGATTTGTCGTTGTCTTTAACAAGTGCATCATAGAGGTTGTTGAAATGCTCATTCAGTTCCTTGGTACTGAGCTTTATGCATCGTTTTGGTGTGTGACATGTTAATGGGAGGGACTTCACATCATACTTGAGTGGTCCAGGCTTCAAAATCTGATAGAAAAAATACAGCAATAGAAAATTACTATAAACAGAAAAATATCAAGAGATCACATTTACCATTTACATGTAATATGCTAACTAGCATTACCAACATTTCAAGGGTTATGAAGGCAAATTTTATCTTCAAGTACATAACATTAAGAGCTACCAAATGACATGGCGATTCAAAGCAACATTTTGTCAGATGGAAAAAATCTTCAATAACCATAGTGTACCAGACTACAGCGATAAAAGTTGTGATTCATTGCATCGTGTTGCCAAATATCAAACATGTTGCATTTCTGTCGCTTGTTGTCACTCCGAGTCGTCCTTTTATGCCTAGTGTGCCACAGCTTATAGCAGAAGTTTATGATGGCAGTCAACTGATGACCAATAGTCTGGTGTTTTTTAGTCACATGATTTAAAAGTGGCATGCATGGGATACATGGCATAAGGATCAACTAATTCAATTGTGGCTGAGCCAAGGCAAAGAAGCAAGTCGAAAAATTGAAAATTTAGTTATTATAAAATTCCACATTATCTTTCACATGCAAAAAAAAAATCAGTTTAATACGATGTTTCCTTATGACGTTATTTATCATCATGATTTGAACATTTAGAATTTAAGATTTGAGAAAACTGCATTTGAAAATATAGTGTGACTAAGCAGTGCCATTTTTAAATTGCATTTTTTGAACATTTTTAATCATTTATATGAAAATTTTTAAATGTAGTATGAAAGTTGAATGTTTATGCAGAATTTTTTTTAAATAAAACTAATTAAAAAAAAAATTACAATGTTTTTGGATTTTGCCTATTGTGGAAAACTAGCTTTGCGACTTATGCCTTGTCTGGCTTGGCGCTGCCACAATTCTTTATAACAGACAGCATCCTCCAGCTCAAGTTCTTTAACAACGGTAGGTCTAAAGTAAACTGTCAGCTGTACCTTCCATTGTGTGTGTTTAAAAGAGGCAGCATACTGTAATCTGTGTCCACACTGGAGTATTATCATGACAAGAAAGTTTTTTCTGTACCGAACCATCATACATGGAAATATATTACTTTTGGTTTTATGTGTCCTTGCACAATATTCATTGAAAGAATGTTGCCAGGTCTGTGGCCATAGGCTATGTGTGAGAATTATTTACACTCTTTCAATGCTAAATGAATCATTAAAAATCGATTTGAATTGCCTGAAAGTGGGTATTATCCTTCTAGTATAACATATAAAATCCAGTGGAAGAGGTTTTGCATAAGTTGTGGTCCTAAACAAAATTCATATGAGCATAGCTTTAGTAGAGAAATTGTTAACAACCAGATTGGCATTTGGCTCAGTCAGGTAAACTTAGTCAATGTAATGTCCACTGGACCATGGAGACTCATTAGTCTCAGATTGAAATATATTGACACTCTCCTTGTGTTTAGAATGGAGGGTCGAAATGCCAGGTAATGGTGCACCGTCTTTCAGATGAGACGTCAAGCTGGTGCCATGTGCAATATGGTTCATGTGCACATTAAAGTACACTCTTCAGAAAAGACAAGGTGATTGTCTCCCAGTGTACTACCTAAAGACCACCAGAAGGACCCAGTGGAGATTATTCCACTTCAGAATTGAATGGGTTATTCTTGGTATCTCAAAAACCGAATAAATCAAATAAAAACAAACCAATGCATATCAATCACTGGCACATATCTTTAATGGTCAGTGCCAGTCTTCATTGCTTCAACAGAAAGGATGTTGTAGAAAAGAATCTGAATGTGTCGTTATACAAACCTTTTGGTTGTCCACTATTGGTGTGAGTGTTAAAGAATTTGAATGTTTGGTTATACAAACCTTTGCTTTGTCCACTATTGGTGTGACTGTTAAAGAATCTGAATGTTTGGTTATATAAACCTTTGGGTTGTCCACGATTGGTGTGAGTGTTAAAGAATCTGAATGTGTGGTTATACAAACCTTTGGGTTGTCCACGATTGGTGTGACTGTTAAAGAATCTGAATGTGTGGTTATACAAACCTTTGGTTTGTCCACTATTGGTGTGGCTGTTATCTGAATGTTTGGTTATACAAACCTTTGGGTTGTCCACTATTGGTGTGACTGTTAAAGAATCTGAATGTGTGGATATACAAACCTTTGGTTTGTCCACGATTGGTGTGACTGTTAAAGAATCTGAATGTGTGGTTATACAAACCTTTGGTTTGTCCACGATTGGTGTGACTGTTATCTGAATGTGTGGTTATACAAACCTTTGGGTTGTCCACTATTGGTGTGACTGTTAAAGAATCTAAATGTGTGGTTATACAAACCTTTGGTTTGTCCACGATTGGTGTGACTGTTAAAGAATCTGAATGTTTGGTTATACAAACCTTTGGGTTGTCCACTATTGGTGTGACTGTTAGATCCCAGATCTGAAACATCAATTCCTTTGTTTCATTTGCATCCTCATCAATCTGTTTTCGTGAATCTCCACGGTTCTTCCAACCTGTGTGCTTAGTTTTTTGCTTGATCTTCTTTGTTAGTTTTCGTGTAGATTTGGAAGTGTTATCATTATCATCTAAAGTAGTGATAGAGCTCCTGGGCCTGGCACTATCCCCATGAAAAATATAACCAAAAAATTATCATTAAAAGAATTGAAATCTTAAATAATACTGCATCTATTGTTTATATTCCTTATCAAAAGGCTTGTACTAACACTATAACTAGGTTTGGGGGGGGGGGGGAGCTAAGAATCCCTACCAATATTTTAGCTATGAATTAAGAACCATGAGTTCTAAAATATCGATCATGGAAAACACTACATATTTTAGGTTTGGAAATATCATTCATTTATCCACTTCATAAATTTTGTTTGATACAAAAACAGAACAAAACAATTTGAATTTGCAGCATTACTTACTGTAAACAACCAGTCTCTATTGTAAACAATCAGTCGCTATTTTAAACAACTGATTCTATTATAATCAACCAGTTGCTATTCTGGGCTTGATTTTTTTTTCTTGGTAGGAATCCACAAGGTTTCTCATTCATTTATTCTAACTTAACTTTCTCATTAATTTATTTTCAATAACATTTGGCATACAATACTCACATGAATAAATGCCTGGGCATTAATTATATGTTGTATATCATATAATATTCACATTTCTACTGTTTCTAACATATTATTCAGTGGCGGATCTAGGATTTGGAAGGGGGGGGGGGGGGTAGCTGGCAAGGTGTGTAGCACCAAGCTGGGGTGGACATATGAGGGTGGTGCCCTCCCTCCAAAAATATGAAGAATTTGTTTTTTTAATGGAACTGTTTAGGCACTTTATAGAGGTCTCTGGCCTTAATGATGTCAGCGTTTTCTTTTTTTTTTTTCCTTATTTTAATTTTTTTTTTCTGAGAATGAAGTGGGGTGGCTTGCCACCCTTTTCACCCCTCTAGCTCCGCCACTGTTATTTTTACCTTAATAGTGCATATTCTGATAATTGTATTTCATGTAATTCCTTGTGTATATTTCTGTATATTTTATGTATGAACAATTTTAATATCCAATTTACAAGATAATAACAATAATTTGAGATTTTAGATTATTTTTTTTATCTTTTTGTGGGGAACTATTAGAATGGGAAAGGGGTGCTTATGAAAACAGAGTGGCTGACCGGCAGATAGGATGGTTGGATCATGGTAGGACAGACAGACCAACCAACAGTACTGAGATGCAAATTGCTCATGAAAATTAATTTGGTGATGTACTTTTGCTGTATGATTGATTTACTTGCAACAAAAAAAAATCACTGGACACTTACTAAAATTAGTAAAAATTAATTGCCTTTTTTAAAGCTTATTTCCAGTTTCAGTAGCATGAAGTGGGTAAGAGTGTGATATTCCCCCTGGATGGTATGCTGGTATAGCAAGTTACTTCCCAGCAATTTGCCGGTACACATCATACTGCTTGGTAGACTTATGGATGAGTTGTCTGAACTGTTGCACCAACTGTTTCCACACACATTCAATTCAAATTATTTAAATTGGGCACTTAAGACAATTTCCATTTTAGAAGTACTAATTCAAGAGGGTGTTTAATAGCACAAGTATGGTACCTGGATCATGTGACTAATGCCGAAGTCATTTTTTATTTATTTATTTATTTATTCTTTCTTTATACTGTAGGCACTTTCAGTACTAGTGTACTGGTTTTCAAAGTGGT
>JAOTQE010114743.1:0-12977 GCA_025631205.1 Nesometra sesokonis
TGTTATTCATGTATACTGTTAGCATTTAGTTGATTAAAACCTATATAAAGGTAAACGAAGACTACTCGACTCTTATTTGATATTCACTATAAAACACTACATCGAGTATGATGATTTGGTTGGCAACTGCCATGTAGTTTCCATCTTTATGTCGAAGTTCTGATGTCTCTGCTATCTTCTTTTGTTACAAAAGTTGATGTAAGTGGCATTAGAATGCGCGCATCCTTTGTAAAGTCAGCTACGCCAGGCTGAGCGGTTCTGCGTCAGTTCCTCCCACAATGACAATGGAATGTCAAAAGGTTAGGTCACGTTTTATGACATCCTTGAAGCGCAGTTTTGGACGACCCCGAAGCAGATTTCCTTTATCTAGCTCATCGTATAAGATGTTTTTCGGGAGTCTGTTTTCATCCTGTCTGCAAACAGGCCCTGTCCATCTGAGGCGACGAGCTCTCAGCATGGTGTACAGTGGTGCCTGTCATTTTCAATATTTTTGTATTAGGTATTTTCTTATCCCAGGTTACTTTAAGTAACTGCACTCACACTTTGCTAAAATCATCATCCATATCAGTTATATTATAATAACTAATATGCCAAATCAACAGTATTAGAGTGCAGATAGGCTCTGTCCCCGGCCCCCAAAAAGGGGCGTTTCCCCTTGACCCCACTGGGGCCCTTAAGCGAACCACCCCCCCCCCCCTTTAGGAGTACCTCGTTACGGGCCTGCTTTACTTATGGACAGGATCAGCCCTCTGATGGCTAGTAAGGAATCTCCACTGGCTTCATATAAGACAGGATATTTGTTTATCTATTGTTTTTTTTAAATAAATATATTTATTCAGATGCATACCTGCCTTCATTCACACTCTCGAAAGCGATAGGTCAGCGTGTTGGTTCATGACCAATGCACTGGCACCCTCATTTTACCCAATTTTATCTTGATAAGCAAAAAAGGTCATTTTGCCCCGATTGCTGGTATTATGAGGAATTAGCCTGAATTTGTGAAGAACATTTAGTGCCATTTCGATACTATTTTTATGCTTTCTGATAGATTTTATTGTTTCCCTTATGTACATTTTATTTTTGATATTACATTTCAAAAAGCGTTAGGATTTCTATACAAAAGCGGTAGGCGGTAGAAAGGACCAAAAAGCGGTAGCCTACTGCCAAAATCAATAGGGTTGGCATGTATGCTGATGTTCCTATGTATCTTTAGGATTTATTTACTAGAAAGATGGTTTCAACTAATTATAGGTGTAAACTCTGTTCCTCTAATGGCAATAACTCCAAAAATGAAGGCAGGTGATGATGCTTTTTCTATTGCTGCCCTGAGCCTCTGCAATGCACTTCCAGTTGAAATGAGGAAAACAGAATCACAAAGCTCCCAAGTCGGAAAACCAGAAATCCTGGAGATTTTGTCGTCCAGCATTCACAACTGTTTTGGGGTACTACATGGGCATCTAAAAGTTAAATTATATGAACAACAATGCTTTGATTATTACAAATGAAAAGGTGTTTACTATTATATATGATACAATTACTGAAAAACCTTCAAAATACCATTTAGGGTCCAAAAATATGGAAAATACTACATAATTGTTTTATATTGCTAATTTATCAAAATTCCTGGAGATAATCATGACAAATTCAAATTCCTGGAAAAAACTGTATATTTTCTGGAGCCCGGGAGATGATGCAAAATTCCTGGAGACTCCAAGGTAATCCTGGAGACTTGGGAGCGCTGCAATCAACTGGACACTAGCCCAATGTCCCTCTATCGCGTGTCACTGTATTTGATGGAACGGCATAAACAAATTGAAGTTTTAAGGTGACCTCATTTGCATTAATTATTCACGCATATTAGTGTTTCCATGTACAGAAATGGCAAAAAATAATTAAATTTAAAAAAATTAATAAGTCAAAAAGGTAAAATATTCCTAGCTGCTAACCTGTGCACAACACAGGAAATATAGTATGCAAAGTTTCAGCTTTCAGGAAGGTATGACCTGGAAGATTGTTTACAAAAACCCTAGTAGTTGCTGAAAACATGACCTCTTATTCTATTGTCCAAAGGGGTAACATAAGATTTTCATTATTTGAAAATGTAATAATTCCTAAGCTTATAATGTATACTGTAGTTGTCCCCACCATCAGCGTAGATTGGAGTTGAAAAGTGGGGGTACAAAGACAAGAAGTTGCAGTGGTGGGTCCAACGAGGAGGGTCCGCCGGGTGGGCGTGGTTCCCGGTTTGATTTCGACAAGCAAAAAGAAAAAAAAATGTTATTTCTCCGTTTGTTGTCTACTTTCCTATTTTTGGGCTCAGTTATACAAATTTTTTTTAATTGATAAATACATGAAAGGGTTACCGCTAATTTTTTCCACTTGTACATTTCTTTTTCATACATTTGCCAAAAACTAAGGGGGGACAATTGATATCATATCCCCCCACATTGAAAAGTGGGGGACGTGTTCACTTCACCCACTAATCGACTCCCATGGTCCCCACCATACATAAAACAGAATACAGTATTTTCCAACTAAACATGTTATCCATAAACATGGGTTGTCACTTGAAAATGTCCCAAAACTCATCAACATTAATTTTGAAAATAATTGCTCATATCAAATAACATAAAATTTAAAAACTTTAGAATAATGAAGATTTTTACACTCAAGTATGATTAAAAATTAAAAATTTAAGAGGCTTCCAACAGTTTTGATAATTTTGGCTGATTTTTATTTTTAGCATATGGGGTACACATTTTTTAAATAATTTAATTTCTGTTGTCATGTTCAATATGTATATATTTTTTTTCAAAATTAGCATGTTACTGTATTTTCAAAATATATTTTTTTGTCATTTTGTAAGTGAAAAACATCTTTAAATGGGATCATCACCATCATTCTCATGCCCAATTTAGAGGTCCCAAGTCTCCTGAAAATGGTGGGCGTCTCCTGATTTTTTAAGTCATCCCCCACACTCCTGAAAAAATACATTTTTCTCCTTAAAATTTTATGTGCCTCCCAAAAATATTCTGAGTGGGTCTTGGCCTAGCCTAGGAGCAAAATCGGTTGTCCCTTCAAAAAATACCAGCTCTGCTCAGTTTCAAATACAATTTATATACAATAATATAGATATTTTTACATATTGTTATGTACTTTTTCTGTGTTCTGTTTTTTATTGTGACGCATTGCACATTACGCAAATTTGATCGACAAAGCAGCCAACATAAAATCTAATTTTTCAATTCTTAAACTTGGGACCTCTGCCAATTCTCAAAGCACACACAGAAACATAGCCTATTCAACTGACTTCGTGGTTGGTTATCCCCACCTACACATCCTTCGATTTATGAATATCTTTATGAAAATGCAAATACTGTGTTACATTATTTATATTTTTCAAACAAAATAAATCTTCCTTTTTATTTTATCTTCCCCTTTGTATACTGTAAGGTTTGTATTCTGTTTAATATAGAATACGGTATGACTCCAAAATAAACCAGGCACGCAACAATGCTCTGTTTCATTTTGTCTTTATTTCGTGATCCCATTCACATAGTTATCCCAGCCATTACTCTACATCATGTGTTATCTGACCTGAGGTCACAATTGCATTATGGGTAATGATCAATTTACAATACTGTATAATTCACAATACTACATATACAAATTGCTATTAAGTAAAAAATAAAATTTTATTTTTATTTTTATTCAGTTAATAAAAGTTAATGTGCTTTACATATAAATGTAAAAAAAAATATAAATTAAAAATAATCACATCTTCATGCCAACTCTAATGTATGGATACCCATTTAAATGTCATACATATACTTTGTTTTTTTTCCACATAGAGAAGAATTCTTACATATTAGAGAAACGGATGACTGTTTTTTTCCCCACATATTCTCATGTGCAAGATGATTACAAATGACCTCTTAAATACTGCAAATTTTGTTTTGCATGAAAAAACATCTGAAGTATAATAGCACGAATGCTGGTTAAGGAGACAAACCACGTAAAATTAGTTAATTTTGTTTTGCTTTTGAAAGCCTGGTGGCAGCGAGTAGAATTTGTAACATGTAGTAGAATAAAACAAAAATTTGAACAGGAAACTCCATAAAACACAAACATCATACTTTCCATTAATGTTATGCATTAAATTAATTTACCATTAATGCCAGCCTTAAGTGTTTATGGAACAATGTCAGACTTGTCGCAGACACACGACAGACATGTCCTTAAAAAGCTAAACAGTAGATTAGAGAATTATTAGCATTAATCTTAAGTGTATGATGGAACGATGTGGGATTTGTTGCAGTCATTTGGCCTACATGACAGACATTAATTGCTAATAAAATTATATTTTACATTTCATTCAATTTAAAAAAAAGAAAATAATGCCACTATTATGTCTCTATGGTGCTTTACAGGCAAAGCCAGTCTATGGATGGCATACCTGCCAACATTTGTACTCTCGAAAGCGGTAGGCCGTCTCGTCGTCGCAAAGCAAGTGCAAGTAAACCAGTGCCCTCACCTTACCGGATTTTGCTTTGATGAGCAAAAAAAAAGCCATTTCGCCCCGATTTCCATTATTGGGGGAACATACGCTAAAAATTCTTAATTTTAGTGCCAATTCACTGCGTATTTTCATGTTTTTTGTTGCCTTTGACAGTTTTCATTGTGTAAATTTTTTGGTCTTAAATTTTAAAAAGCGGTAGGATTTCCATGCTGAAGCGGTAGGCGGTAGGAAGGTCAAATAAGCGGTAGGATCTGCCCCTGGATATTGCCCTACTGTCAGGGAAGTAATGGCGCCGCCACTGGTCTAAATCATCAAAAAAAAAACATGAGGTGAAGCTCCCTTAACTTACATGTACGTTAATCTGGACCTTGCAGGAAGCACAAATTACGCTCCGGTTTAGCAACTTACGCTATTCGCCAGCTAGTTCAGACACAAATCATTTTACAGTTAATCGGTGAGCCTGAACATGCACTAAGAACCTTGGGATTTTCATTTCTGATAGAAGCACTTAAATTGTTTCTATCTGTAAATCTGCTCTCCAAAAAATCCCAATTTTAAAAATATCTAAAAAATTCCTTTGATCCTATTGCCTTTCTTCACAAACCCAGGCCTACATATATTGAATATGATGATAGGATTACCAGTAATCTTAATATATTGGGATGATGTAGGATTTGTTGCAATCATTAGGCCTAAATGAGAGATATCCTTAATTGATAGTATTAATTCAATATGTGGCAGAGCCAAACCAAATGAGACATAAGTGGCAAATGTTAGTTTTTTACAACAGGCAAACATTTTAAAATGGAGATTTTTTTCAAAGTTTATTTTATTTCAAAATATACTGATCACACATTCAACTTTCATACTACCTTAACAATTTTTAAGATATATGATCAAAAAATCTTTAAAAAGTGAAATTTAAAATGACCTTGCTTAGTCAATTTATACTGATAACAAACAATTTTCCAATGTAGTTTACTCAAAACTTACATTTTAAATGTTCGAACTTCAATTATTCATAACTTCGAAAGGAAACATCATATGAAACAGATTTTTTTTGCATATTAAAGATAATAATGTGTAGTTTTATAATCCATAAAAAACCTCAATTTTCAATTTTCCGACTTATGTTTCATTTGGCTTGGCTCTGCCACAAATGTTGTTACAATACAGTTTTTTTTTATAAAAAAACTAATGGTATTTTAGTAGGCCTACATGATCGCCATTTATAAAAAATAAATATTTCTTTACTTATCTACAGTACTTACAAACCAGGGCGGTATCTGTAAACCTTGTTTTATTTACTCCGCAGATAATACTCTACCGACAGTATACTGCACAGGGATTAAATGAACAGATAAAAATAATAACATCCACCATATCAATGACATACAGTAGCTGTCAAAGGTTATCTAGGGAAACAATATTCTGCCAATCACATGATGGCTTAGATGTGGAGTCTGCCTGGATCATCTGATTGGACTAGTCGATTACTTAAAGGCTCCCAAAAACATTCTAAATTTGATTTTAGTGTATTCAAATTTATAAATATAATAGTACTGATCTACAATAGACCAATCTGAGAAAAATGGCGCCCTCTATTGTCGCCGCCATTGCTGGGGAACTTAATTTCCCATCCCAAAACAAAATATACTTATCTTGTATGTGTTATGTAGTTCGAAGACCAAAATAACAATTAATGCACGACGATCCTTGGTAGGCCATCAAACCATGTCGTTATAATCATCGCTGATTTTTCAAAATATTGGCAATAAAGAAAGGTGAAGCTTTAGCAATGCTTTTGTGAAAAATAATGACATATCTTAACAGTGACAAAATATTTAAGAAACTAGTGTTTCATAATAAGCAATGTGTTCAGCTTTAAAACAAGGGTATTTGTCCACACATTTTATGAAGAGTACACATTACAAATTGTGGACGGATGACCACAAAAAAATCTCCAGGAATTTTGTTTTTACAACTTGGGACCCTCTGTTGAAGGTCAAAGGGCAAGTCCCCCATAAAAAGCCAAATTTTGAAAATTTCAGATGAGGCGACCACATCGTCTGCCTCATACAGAAAGTTATCAAAGAAATCATGCAGACCTATCCTAAATTATTATTATTTTCAATAATAAAACAAAGAAAGTATGCAGGCAACTATTAATCGTGTTTATTATTTTAGAAACAATAAACAGGTAAATTTCCAAAGAAATTTTACTTTCTGGGTGGATTTTGGAAGGAATGTTCCTTTAATGTATCCATTTAACTATGGGAGGCCGAATGAACATATACAGTACAGTATTCAGGATACTGAGATATTTCAATTGTTAAAGATATCTCAATTATTAGAGATATCTTTATTTAGAGATATCTCTATTTAAATAGATATCTATTAGAAAACTCTAGAGATATCTTTATCAAAAAAGAGATCTCTATTTAAATATCATGTTAATTTGGCTCGACTATCTCCCCATATCAGTGTACCAACAGAACGATTTTTACACATAGTGTAGGATCCTATACCAACAACACCTCTACAGTAGCACAGTGCTCGAATTTAACCAAGGCACCAGGGCATTTGCCTCCGGTGCACTCTCATTTAGCCTCAGTGCCTTAAACATTTGACCATCATTTGGCCTTGATGCCCCTTATTTTACATAAGGATACACTTTTTACAAAATTGCATCTGGTACACTGTTGTACCCCTTAAAATCTACCCAGAAATGGCCTTGCCCCTTCAAAAACCCAAATTCGAGGCCTTGTAGTGAATTCATATCTATGAATGCGTATTCGGCACGCACTTCCCTAATGTCGTCAGAGTAAAGTTGTGCTCCCCACCTTTAAGTGTGCTCTCATAAGAATTAAAACAACGGCCAATAACACATAAAAACGGGGCAAAGCGAAAATTTTCCTTTTGTTTTTGCTTGTCACATTTAAAATGCTGAACATGCCCTCCTTGATCGAAAATAGTACGCCCTTTCCCCATGTGTGAATCATAAATCCACCCCTGCAAGATTAGTGTAAGCTAATAGAACCATGCCCGGTACACTTGATGACTTCTACCTTGTATTACACGTTGCCCAATCAGAATTCACAATCTGTCCAATCAATGACTGACGACTGGTCATAAGGAATCACTGGCAGCAAAGATTATAAATAGTCAACTGCCAGCCAGAATTTGATAGTTCATGGATGCCATTCGAGCATGCCGAATCCAACCCCGTAGAAGAATATACAACAACGTACCCACAGGGCTAGTTAACTTCCGTAAATGATAGGACGCCTAACTGTAATTTTTTAATTAATAATGTCTGAATTAGGGGTAGGCGTAGGCCTTCGCCCCTAGCTAGGCTTTGTTTATACGCTCTTTTTGTTTACGTTCGTTTATGCTCTCCTCGCATGAGCAGTCGAAATTTGTCATCTCGAACATGCTCAGAATGCTTTTAGCATGCTCGAATGGCGTCCAGTCACTTACAGCAGGCGCAATGCTGAAGAGATAGTGGTTGACCAGCGGCGCTATTTATAATCTTTGCTGGCAGCAATTTTAACAAGGCAATTCGCAAAAACGTGTACACCCTCGCCAATGCATTTACAACCAACATATCATCTGAAATCTTGTTAACTGTAAACTGTACTATAGCAGGGGCAGATTTAACTGGAGGCCGGGCCGGCCCCGGCCCCCTTCCGGAAAGTAAAATATATATCAATATCATTAACATTGTCTATAAAACAAAAATTTTCAGCAAGAATTGATCCCTTAACACGTCTCTGAGGCCATTTCCAGACATCTAAAGACCAAAGAACCACCTAAAACTTTGACTCTCTACAGGCCCCCCTTCCGCCCCACCCCCCTTTTCCAAAAGTCTGCATTCGCCCCTGTATAGTAGCAAAATGTTGATGGCTAATAATATACAGTAAAGAACTTAGGGTAAACGCGTAACACAAGGACAAAACCATGCAGGTGTACAAGGCGTAGCTCTGTAGCTTACGCTATGCAGGAAGCACAAGTTACGCTGCGGATTAGGGACTTACGCTAATCGCCAGCTAGTTCACACACAAATAATCATACGCCGCGTACGTTACACTCCGCTTAATCGTTGAGTCTGAACATACCCTAAACATAAAAGACTTGCTTTAGTCATTTTAGCTAAGATTTTTAAATCATGTTTACAGACGTTCCAACCTCTGAGGTCTAAAATTCGGGAGATTTTTCAAATCTGAGCTTTAAAATTTGGGAGATTTTTCAAAGTGCGCCCTCTATTTTAAAAATACTACCCCTTCTACTGTATTTTATGATGGAAAGGCCGAAAACAGGCCAGAAAGGTGTTAACTAGCGTCAATTACGATTTAAAAGTACTGTATTTATTGATTACATGTTGTTCCAAGCCAAATTATGGTACTAGAACATGTTTAAATTTTAACAGAAAATCAGGAGATTGCTTTAAAAATCAGGAGACTGTTTAAAATTTAGGGAGACTCCCGGACAAATCGGGAGGGTTGGAACCTCTGTGAATAATATTTGGGTGTCGGATCTAGCGGCACTGATACAGCAAGATGAAGATGTGTTAACATGTTAATATGTAAACTGGGTACAACTGAAGTTTTATATCATGATATTTGAACTATAAAACTGCATCCAAATTTGCTGTAAGGCAAAAGGCATATCTCATACTCTTTACAACTTCGGTAAATCTGAGGCAGAAGAATTGGTAAAACTTGGGATAGTAGAAGAATCTGATTTACCATACGCTTCTACTATTGTAATACCATGAGATTTTGTGTAGACTATCTAAATCAAATAACACATTGTGACAGCTATCCCATGGCTAACATTGAAGAAATTATTGACCAAATGGGTGCAGTCGTGTACTTATACACCCTTGACCTAACCAAAGCAGGCGCGGATCCAGGATCCGCCGAAAGGGGGGGGCGCACTTTTCTGTTTTGGGTTTTTCCTGTAAATTTTAGGCCCGGCGCACCTAATATAAGGGGTCGCGCAACTACGTTTTGGCGAAAATAGGGGGGGGGGGCGCGCGCCCCTCTGCGCCCCCCCTTGGATCCGCGCCTGCAAAGGATATTGGCAAATCTACTTTTAAGACAAATATTTTGTGGAATAGTAGAGGGAGGGCCTTTAAGCATATTGAAAGAAATGTGGGTAGGAGAGAATGAGCCGGATGAACAGTGTGTTGATGCATTTCAGTATGTTGTTGACCTAAAAGAAAGATTAAAAAAACGTGTAAGCTAGCTCAAGAACGAGTGAAAGCACAGACGGAACGCCATAAAACTTTGTATGATAAGAAAGCCAAGGTTAGAGAACTTGAAGTAGGCAATGAAGTTCTGTTGTTGTTGCCGTTATATAAAAATAAATTGTTGATGCAGTACTCTAAGAAAAATCAGTTTAACTATGAAATAGATCTGGGGACTCGAACTAAAGTGTACAATATTAACTTGCTAAAAAAATACAATAGAAGTAACAAGTGTGAATCTACAGTAGCGGGAATGGTTGCGTTGGAAGACGTAGAAGGTTTCACATTGGTCCAATGTTTGTCCGGAGTGATAGAGGAAAACATACAGGAAGAGTCTGGTGATAGGGGCCGTGTGATTCACTTACCATCTGCAAATGTAACTCAATTATTTAAAGATGTTCAAATTTGTGGAGAGTTGAGCTCTGAGCAAGTGAGAAGGTTAAAACGGGTCGTTGCTAATTACAAGGACGTCCTTACCAATGTTCCTGGCCGAACAAATTTGGGCGTGCATGATATCAAGTTGATTGATAATAAACCAGTCGGGCAAAGACCCTACCCTGTTCCTCATTTTGTGAGAGAGAAGATTGAAAGGGAGGAACAGTTGATGCAAGTGGGAATAGTAGAGCATAGTGAAAGTCCTTATGCTAGCCCCTTGGTCACTGTAAAGAAGCCTGACGGGACGGATCGTTATTGTGTAGATTACCGCCCTGTAGCTAAAACTGTATTTGATTCAGAGCCTGTGCCTGATCAGCAGGAAATTTTTACAAAGTTAGCCAAAAATCGATATTTTTCGAGGCTTGATTTAACGAAGGGCTATTGCTAAGCAATGTACAGCGTTCATAATGCATCATGGTTTATACCAATTCATTACCATGCCATTTGGTCTCGTAAACTCCGGTGCTAGTTTTTGTAGAATCATGCGAAAGTTGTTAAATGGTTTACCTTTTGTTGAAAGCTATATTGATGATATTCTAATACATACTGTAACTTTTGATGAACATGTTGATATGTTAATACTAGTTTTTAAACGTTTAAGAAGTGCTAAACTGACTGCTAAACCTACAAAATGTGCTTTGAATTAGAATTTTTGGGACATGTTTATAGGAAACGGCGTTACAAAACCTCAAAAGTAAAAAATAGATGCTGTCCGTAAAGCTACTCGACCACAGACGAAGTCTCAAGTCCGGCCGTTTTTGGGTATCACAGGTTATTATAGTTCATTCATACCTAAATATGCAGAAATATCTGCACCGTTGACTGATTGCATTAAAAAGGGTTTGCCTAATAAGGTTACTTATTATTGTAAATTAGAACAATCATATTCAATGTTAAAAGAGAAATTAATTACTGAACCGATCTTGCAATTGCCAGATTTAACATTACCTTTTATTTTGCGTACAGACGCTAGTGACATTGGCATTGCAGCTGTGTTACTGCAGGAGAAAAATCAGCAGAAGCTGCCACTTGTCTATGCGAGTAAGAAACTAAACAGTGCGTAAAGAAAGTACTCGGTAATAGAGAGGGAATGTTTGGCAATTGTATGGGCGGTGAATAAGTTTGAGCCTTATTTGTACGGTACAGAAATTCATTGTTGAGACTGACCATCAACCTTTAAGGTGCCTAAGTGTTAAAAAGGTTGCAAATGGGAGGTTAATGTGTTGGGCTCTTGCATTACAACCTTACAGGTTTAAAATTAGGGCGATTAAGGGCAGAGAAAATCACGGCGCTGACTTCTTGAGCAGGGTATTTGATGAATAGATGTACAGTTGCACAGTGTAAACATGTTGTGTAAATAAATTTGTTATTGTATAATTCTATAAACTAAAAAAAAAAAATTATATATATATGTGTGATAGTAAAACATAAAAAAAAAAAAAATTGAAAAAAATGAGACATTTTTCTTAGGCATGGGGTGTCACGGAAAGATGATGTTGTGCTTTACTTATTGGTACTTATATGCACCATGGGCGTTCCATACTTGTTTGTAAACTGTTAGGCAAATGTTTAAAACCAATATGCAAATTAAGACTTCAGTGGAAAGGCTAGTGTGTGTTTTCACTTCAGTATGCTTCAAGTGAATGAATGGGCAAGACGTTGCCTAGCTAGGGTTCAGAGAATAATGCAAGCCTCACAGGGTCGAGGAGTAGTCAGTATGGTTGTGGATTCTGTTTGACATGTTTTAGTTAGCTGTGGCTAACATTACGTTCACTTTGAAATGCTGATAGAAACCATGCTGGTTTTTTAGCCGTGTAGACGGCTTTTTGGGTAGAAGCTTGCCAGAAACTCGCTTGTGGTTCAAGACGAGATTGAGTCTATCAGGAGCAGCAAGTAGGCACGTTACCACTTCTACTAACAGACTAAATTAGACGGGCGGAGCTGTACGCGTCTTGGTTGGGAAAACTGAACTGTTTATCGCGATGATGCGGGGTATTTTCAGTTATGTTCACTCTTAAGCATACTCACTGTTTTGTGTAAATGGATCCATGTTGTAATGTTAATGTATGTTGGGTGAGTTATATGGATGGTCGAGTTGTCCCTCGACATTTATTGGTCAGTTTAAGGAACCAATAAAGGTTAAATACATGATTTTGTTGTCTGTCTATTTCTTCTTGTTCAACTCGCAGGCATCAAAGACAAGCCCACTCTAGACTTTAGTGACAATGCAATATGATGCAATGTTGGTGACCTTGTCCAATTCTGTTTTCTTTAGCACAACATAACACCAACACCGATACAATAGCCTACTAGGCCTATTGAGGATTCCACACAAGAAAGAGGGTAGAAAGAGAAAGAAATGAATTGTTAGAGAAGACGGAGGGAGGTATGAAGGTTTGGAAAGGGCTGCAAAAGACGTTGGAGTAAAGAAATGGAGAACCTTATATATGCGGCTGTGAAGCAGGCATTGACAATAGTAAGTAATATAAAATAATAAGTAGGCCTAAATCCCTGTACAGTATAAAGTTACAAAAGTAGATCCGTTAACAAATTACTAATTCATTATCTCTAAATGGTCGGAAAGGCCGACATGTTATTACATTATTCACTAAGTTAATCCAGGGAGCTGGTTAATCTAGGGGACTAAAACTAATGGATATTTAAGATTTGCATAATATAAAAGCGATACGGTAGATAGTACAGCTGTTAAGCTCATTAAAATTGAAGAATTGTGCAAATTGTGATAAAAGCATGAAACTTTCTACAGTCAAT
>JAOTQE010114754.1:0-12977 GCA_025631205.1 Nesometra sesokonis
GTTCTCAAAAAGTAGCCTGCTTTCCTTGAAACGGGGTTTTGTTTGTAGGCTTCTTTTGAGCTACAGCCGGTGGCCTATTAGGGGGTTCACCCCCTGATGATTAATATTCTGTCGACCTACTCATTTACACATCCCTCGGTCTGGAAGTTGTTTGTAAATGAGAATGTTCGTATACGAGAAGGCTAATGAAAACTTATAAAGTAAGGCTTCCCCAAAAGTAGTTGTAATGTTCTGTTTGAATGAACTAGGTGAAGAAAATGCATAAACAAAAGAATTATTATTGATCAATTATTGGGTGAAAACATAATTAGCTATTATTTTAATGCTGTAACTGGCTAAATAGTGTTTGTAAAATAGAAAGTTTGTAAATGAGAAGTTTGTAAATGAGAAGACCGACTGTACTGTATTTTGATAAGTAGGCTGGTAAGTCAGCCAAACAGTTCTTGATGGATAATTCTCATGCCAGGTTCAATACTACTTAATATTGAACCAGAATTGAAAAACAGTAAGGTTTCGCAACTTTATGAATACAAAAACGAAAACGGACATGTTATAAATTCTTGTAACGTTTGAATAAAAAACCTTGAATATCTGTCACAGTAGGTCAGTATTTTAAGACAACCACTAATGATTCATGGGTGGAAAATTTGATATATTTTAGAAAACATTTAACACTTTAAAAAATGGAAGTGTGATGTATCTATTTTTGTTATTGTATTTCGTAAACTTGCGAAACCTCACTAATAGTCAATATCTGCCGAATGTCTTTGAGGACCACAACTAGCAGGCGCGGATCAAGGCGGGGCATAGGGGCGCCCCCCCCCCTTATATTAGGTGCACCGGGCTCAAAATTTACACGAAAAACCTAAAATACGATCAAAATAGGGTAGCAGGGCACCAAAATGGGGCAATAACCTTTTTTTTTTGCTCGTCAGGAAAAATGTGGCAACCACGCCCACCCAGACTGGAAACGTGCGCCCACTCTTTCGGCGAATCCTGGATCCGTGCCTGATTAGTATCAGTATACTTACCATGCAAGCACTGCGAGCATCATGACAGCCAGGATCCAGCTCAAGCGCCTTCTGATAATCTGCTAAAGACTCGTCAAGTTTCTCCAACAGTTCGTAAGTTTGGGCTCGACGGAGCAAGGCTTTCATGTACAGAGGATTGAGAGTTAATGCTGAAAAAAGTAACGACAGGATTGTTAAGGCAGGTAAACAAAACATATCAATTAACTAGAAGCACTTGTACAATGCAAACCTTGGCTAAGCTCTCAAAATTCTTGTGAATGCGGCATTAACCGTTTACAATTTCTGAACACAATGTCCTTGTTGATGAAGATTCTTGCATGTTTACTACAAAGCTACTGTACAACGTTGATTGGTTGTTTTCAATAAGGAATCACTGCAAGAACAGTGTATAGAAACTAACAGTAAATGTTACCGCGATCTGTCTAATTATTTCCTTTTATGAAAAATGAGTGAAGCATGAATGGTTAATGGTTAAACATTTATATAGCGCAAAATACTAAAGTCTCTATGCGCTTCAAGTGAAAAAGGAAAAAGAATCAGAAAGAACTAAACAGGTAAGTTTTCAAACGATGTTTGCAAACAGAAACAGAGGGTGAATGACGAATAGACAATGGTAAAGCGTTCCACAAACTAGGTGTAGAAACCTTGAAGGATTTTTCCCCACATGACTTTAACTTCCAAGATGGACAGTAAAGAAGCCCCACTTCAGATAGTACACTGGACACCGATGTTTTCCGGAGTCACCCGCAGATGTATGCAACTACGGATCTTCACCAAAATCTAACCAATTGTTCTTTAGGTCATTTCAAAACTTCCCTAAAATTTTCTTACAATCTGTCAATTGTTTTGAGTAATGCTGCGAACAGACAACACACAAACACACCCGCACACACACAAACACATCCACCAAAATGACTGAAAGCATAATCTTGCCAACTTCATTGGCGGAGGTAAATATGGTATATATAATTACCCTTTGAAAAAAATAACTCTGTTAACATGGTAGATAATGGTAGTGACAAGGTGGATAAAGGTTGTTAACAGGGTTAATCCTATAAAAAATAACATATCATGAGATACTACCAAGGATGGTCAGCAATGCTCTACAAGTATACATAGGAAAATACAGCCATTGTTTAGAATAAACCTTAAGGCATTAATAACATCAATGGACAGGGCAATTGTAATTCTAATTGTTACCTATTTTGTCACAACACCTCACAAAATTGAGGTTTCTTATTACAATATAAAAAACAATTTTATATCACACAAAAATGGCATGTAATGTGTGTGCTTATCTACATAATGAATGATAAATGCGATAACATTTTTGATTTTAGGCCATGTTAGAATGATAATCAAAGAGGCAGGCCCAGGTAACAAATTTCTAGGTGGTAGTGGTAAACAAAGTGATGAGAAAGAAAAAATTTTGGCTTCCCTAAAAATATGAGGCTAGTCATGGCAAAACCATCAAGTTGTCACACAGGAAGTTATTGAGAAATAAGCAAATAAACAACAGGAAATATAAAGAAATACAAAGGAAATTTTTGAAATTTGTTGTCCGACGTTGATAATTGACCCCTCATATTAAAGCTTATAAATAGTGTAATATGACTATGACAAAAACTCAACTTTCAATTTTCCTACAACTTGGTGGTGTTGCCACGACATGCCTCATATATATTTTGGTTTGAATGTTGTGTGATTTTCAATATGCTATGAGGGATACATTGTCTAGCTGTAAGTTTTATGTATAGATTTAGATACAGTAATTGGTACCACTGTACTCAGTGCAGTTTTTGTAAGCAAAAATTAATTATACCTTCTGTACAGTCCTGAATGGCCTCTTCAAGTTGTTCCTATAAATAAAAACAATACAACGTCATTAGCAAATTCATGTTTATTTTATTTAACCCTTCCACTGCCTGCCCCCAGTACTACCGGGGATAATAAAATGTCGTTAAATGGCCTTCCCCCAGTACCACCGGGAGTATGATAAATCATTATTTTAACGTACTTGGCTATTGCTAAGCACACCCTTTTTATACCATCCTTGACAATTTCCAATTTAAAAAAAAAAATCCATTTCCCAGAATATGCACACTATATAGTTTATATGAAAAATTCATGTTTTTTCATGAATTTACCGACAAACATTTATTTTTGTCTACTTTGTTATAAAAGGATGAAAATTGTTCAAATGGTTTATATTTCTATTCATAGTATGTGTCTACATTATGATCCAGTGTAAAAAATGTATCCAATAAACATTTTTTGGAGAATAAGTATTTTTTTCACAGATTTGATGGAAAAATTGAATCAAAATGGATGTCATGACATCATGTAACGTAAATTTTCAACTTTGTCCCCTCCCACAATAGGCCAACATCTTGCCCACCCTAACACACAAAAATAATTTTGAAATACAGTAGAACCTCTGTTTTAAGTACCCCGATTTTAAGGACCCTGGATTTTACATACGCCTCATAAAAACAATGATATCATCAATGTTTGGATTTTTAAGTTTGATTCAGCATGCAATGAACATTGTATGTTTAATCGACCATATATTTTTTGGTGTTTTTTAGCATGAAACTCATCATTGCATACTTTTATATTGTTTAGTTATGCTGTAGAGTGAAAGGGTGAGTTAATTTGAACTGACCTCGATTTTACAGATCCTATGTTTTACATACCCCTTTTGGTCCCATACAGTACGTAAAATAGAGGTTCAACTGTAATATTGTTTAGTTTTTTTGACATTTATTTAAAAATCACCTATTTCCATACCAACATGTCCGGCACATAGGTGGGAATAACACCCAGCAGTGAAAGGGTTAATCAATGATGAGATGTAACGTTTACTATTTAATTGGTCTTGGTCAATCTGACTGACGGTATGCACCAACAGATGCTGTACCCATCAACGACTGTAATGACTTTTACAGTGTTGGATATTTTCATATCTTTAAGGCCTTTTACAAAATGAATCTCATGATTCTGAAATCTGAAAGTTAAATCACATTTATCACGTAGGTGGGAGTGCCCTTTCCAGTTCTGGGTGGGCGTGTTTGCCAGTTTTATTTTGACGAGCAAAAAAAAAACATTCCCCCCATTTTAGTGCTCAGGTCCCCTTTTTTAGTCCATATGTATGTCTATTTTATGTTTTTATGGTAGATTTTGGACCCCGCATCTCTAATATAAGGGGAGTGCAACTATGTTTTGATGATAATGGTTGGGGGAAGAGTGCACAGGCTGTGCCCCTCCCCCTAAACCCACCCCTGACTACAACTTGGTAGTTTTGCCATGCCTTTTCACATTTGATCTCTGTTTTTTTTTTTTATTATTTCAATCACACTCAACAGCGGGGAGCCAGCCACTTACACCTTCTATTGAAACCTGGTGTTGCAAATGCTAATGTAGAAAACAGCAACTACTGTTGAAACAAAGCAGCTAGTGTAAAATACTCAACAGCAAAGAAGAACTCCCTGCTAATTTAGAAACATCAACAGCATATGCAGAAACAAGAAAATGGGGAATGCGCAGGGTAACAATACTGTCTTAGCTGGTACTGGTATTTCATTACCTGGGATGCTATGCCATTCTTACATTATTTGATGCTGGGATTGACTTACATGTTTCAACATATGCTGTTGAGAGTCCTAAATTAGCAGGGAGTTTCTCTACATACAGTAAGCTATTGGATGTTCTACATTTGCGGTTGCTCTATATTAGGTGTAGTTTTCTACATTAGTGGTTGTAACACCTGGTCCAATCAGGGGCGGACCCAGGACCCACTGAAGGTGGGGGGGGGGCGCACTTTTCCAGGTCCGGGTGGGAAATTTCAATTTGGGGGAAATTTCTCAATTCTTGTGCTCTGGTACCCTATTTGCCCGCATTTTGGTTTTCATGGTACATTTTTGACCCGGCACACCTAATATATAGGGGAGGCGCAACTACATTCTGCCCCTGCCAATCATTGACTACACTACATGGTCAAATCCCAAAGGTCTACCAATCAACTTCAAGTAAGAAAGTATAATGCATAATAATATAATCCAAGCAATGAGATACATGCCATCATGACAGGATTCAATATTTCCACATAAATTATAACATCCTCAGGAATCCATTCCTGATATAATGACATAATTTACGTCAAAATATTGATCCTGTCCTGTCACGATGGCGTGTATCTCATTGCTTGGAGCATGCATTATATTTTCTTACTACATGGTAGAGAGCTTTATTTAGACAAAGTTGATTATTATTAATATCATGGATTTCATATTTGTTATTAATTACAAAATTGTAATTACCAGTCTAAGTCTGCATGCTGCTCGGTTTGAGTGCATTATTGACCTCTCTTTCTTGAATGTCAAAGGGCAAAGTTCAAG
Source organism: Nesometra sesokonis (assembly GCA_025631205.1). NCBI lineage: Eukaryota > Metazoa > Echinodermata > Crinoidea > Comatulida > Antedonidae > Nesometra > Nesometra sesokonis. The sequence goes on from JAOTQE010114754.1 coordinate 5,429, forward strand.
GGCAGTTGTGTATGCGTCACATGCTTCTAAATATTCTGGAAAGAAAATACATATGATTTTCAAAAAAATTTATGTAAACAGTAAATTTTATCTATGATATTATCTATGAAATCCATCAAAGATAGTGAATTGGTACCTTGATTTTTTAAGAAAGCATGTCCTTTATGTGGCAATAAAGTTCATCTATAATCAAACTTCGATCAAAGTCGATTCAAAAGTGGATTTGGAAAAAATTACTTGTATAAAATTTGATTTTCAGATTGATAATGGAAAACATATCAATCAGACATTAAAAAAAATTTGAAATAGAAATACTGTAATTTGTTTTCTTTTTATTGTGAATGTTGATTTTTTTAAACTTGTATAATTTTACTACCATTGATGATGTTCGTAGTTTTGATACTCAGGCATGTAATAATTCTGCAGTACTGTGGAAGGTTGGATTTTTGGATGATTTTAATGTAATTTATTAAGAAAATACAAATAGACCTATAATAAACACAGTGTGTATTGACAAATTTTAACTTAATTGGTGATTAAAAATAAGCCACTGAATTTAAATTTTGTTGACAAAAATGGGGCAATGGCAAAACCACCAAGTCTATATTAACTCCTCTATAATAACTCCTTGGTTTAATTGAACAGCTATATCTCTAAATTTAAATAGAAAAAAATGAATGTCGACATTGAATCACTACCTTGATTTTTGAAGAAAGCATTTCCTTTTACTTTGTCTTGTTGAGCTTGTTCCTTACGCTCCTGCAAATACAAATTTAATGATATTGTATAAAAAAAGACAGTAAAATAATTAATACTAATAAATTACGCAAGGAAAATAACATGTGGCTGGGAGGATACTGAGCTGAATTGTGTACAGGTATAGATATACACACTGATGAATTTCAAGTACAGTTGAACCTCCCTGTGCGGACACCTCTCGTAAGCGGACACCTCCCATAACGGACACTAATTCAAAGACCTGTTTGTTCTTCCCATCTAATCAGTGAATTTGGTACCTCTTGTGAACAGACAACTCCTGTAAGCAGACACAGACAGTTTTTTTCTTAAAATTTGGATATTTTGTATGTAATTTACCTCCCATAAGCAGACATCCTGGAAAATTTAGTCATTTTTCTGTACAATGAATACACATTTCTGTACAAAATCGCCCTTACACTGTAATGGCTGAGAATCATATTACTGAACCATTTTAAAAGTGGTAAAAAATATTTAATAAAATACAGAATCCGGTGTCTAGAAATTTGAGAGGCCATTTGTGCTGAGAAAACCGTGAAATGCGAGACATAATGACGTATACATAATTTTACAACTCTGACCCTCTATTGGTGGAGATTCTCAGAAGCGGACACCTCCTGTAAGCAGACACTTTTCGTGGACCCGAGGATGTCCACTTACGGGAGGTTCAACTGTAACTCAGAATTCCCTTGTGTCCTGGTCAGATTATCTTGTATGTCGCCACCTACTGTATGGTTGGAGATTGGTAAACTCTGTTAAAGTCTGATATGGAAACTAGAGAAGAGATGTAATCAACATAAGTAAATGCATCCTCTATTGTTTGGGGGTAAATAATTTAAGTTTATAGTAGATAAATGTTAAGGCCCGGTCACACTGCCCGAACTTTGTTGGAGCGTTCCTTGAATGGTAGGGAGATGATTTTTCTTCACCACTCCAGGTCACACCACCAGAACTTTGCTGGAGCATTCCTCGAGCGGTGAAAAAAATTCATCTCCCTACTGTTCAAGGAATGCTCCAACAAAGTTTGGGCGGTGTGACCGGGCCTTTATATCGCCCTCAATTTTTGTTTGCCATACAGTCGACTTAAAAAACATTTAGCATTGCTATTGAGCATGTTGAAACGCTTTCTTACCAACTTTTCTTCTTCACTCAATTTTGCCTCCATCTCAATTCTAGCTGTCATTTCATCTTGGACAATTGATTCCTCTTTATTACTATCATCACTTTCAGTACCATCACCATCTTCATTTATATTTTCATCACTGTGTATCTGAGATTTCCTTTTCTCTACAGTACTATTATCATTTTCACATTTTTCTAACTTAAATATCTCTGGTGGAGAATTACATTCCAAGTCTTTAGCATCTGTTTCACAATTATTGGGAATATTAGAAACTGCTGAATCAGTATCAGATGTATTTTGAGTTTGTTTGGACACCACTTCCGTGGTTTCATTACACTCAATATTAGTTCTACTGTCTGGTTCTTCCATTGTGCTATTTTTGCCTGGTTGCTTATCACCATCTCCTCCTGCTAAATTCTCTGCTATTTCTCCAATTGCAATATTTTGTTTATTAATATCACCATCCTCTCCTGCCTTAGTATTTCCCGGTTCTCCTTTCCCAAACATGTCATCTAATCGGAGGTGTCGTACCACCTCCTCCTTTTTCTCCTGGTGCACATGCTCAGTTGCATCATAGTACTGCTCATCTTCGTCAGATGTATAGTCACTTGAGCTATCCATCATTTGCTGCACTCTTTCAAGTTTAAAATTGCTATTAAATGAAAAGTAGCATTGGGCTATTTTACCTGTAGAAAAAAGAACAGAAAAACTACTTAATTAACTCAATAATTTACATTAAAAAATAACATTATTACTCTTGCTTCCCACAATTTCCAATATTGTCCTTCCTTTTCACTATTAATCACAGTGTAAAAAGGTGAGTTTTCCAAATTCATTTCATTCCAAAATAGGTTATTTAATTTTAATACTGTTCATTATAACTTAAAATTTAAATTAAAAGTACATTTCAACATGGTACATTATTATTGCATATTACGGTATTATTGATCTATTGATCCTATTGATCATATTACAGTATTATTGATCCTTTCGCTGCATGGGACCGGTACCACTGGGTTCCCAAAAAATGTTGTTGAATGGCGTTGACGCGGTACTACCGGTTATGGTATTTCGCAATAATTTTCTGGAATTTCTGTCTGAAAATTGAGCCCGCCTCCGCGCACCTTCCCGCCCCAGCCTCATGGAAACACAACTTAACTCCCTGCTTTTATCTAACACTGGATTATAGGCCTACTGCAGTATGCCAGTCAGTAAAGAACAGTTTTTTGACATGAAAAAATCCTGATAAAAAACCTAAAATACCAAACAAATGTCTTACGTACGGGGAATAAAAACTACGTTTGATTAATAGTAAACATACTGTTTAGTGTCTACAGAAATAACTGGAATAACGAATGACTAGGCCTAGGACGAAACGACCAGATTCTTTAAGGACCCGAACAAATATCACCTGCCTGGACTGGACGTCAACCGGAATGATGCTCGACTATACTAGTAGGCCTAGCCTATAGCCTAAATTACCATTTAATCACCATCAGAGTATGAGTCTATTGTTAATATACCCATATAACCACTTACTACAATTAAGGCCTAAACAAAACTTACATTAGCGCAGAGAAGACCACTGAAATAAGAACTGAAAAACTTCTTTTTTAGGAAAATCCCGTTCGTCATACTTTTTACTGACGCCCTCAACGGTTAACGTCGCTCTGTTTTTATTTTCATTTTCTTACAAAACATGGCAGCCATTGAAAGGACTTTACGGAAGGTTTTTAAAATTGTGTTTTACTTGGTTTTGTGTCTTTATCTTATCGAAAGCGAATGCAGCGCTTTATCTACATATGCTATAGTAAAACAAGATGAATCAGTTACTAATATTTTACCTGCCGGTACTCTTCAGGTGACGGCAGATAAGGCCACCAAAATTCGTTTGGTAGGCCAGTATGACGATGTGTCGAGTGTCGCCGGCGTGCTGACCACAAAGAGGCTAGGCGCTGGTGAGGACTGTGGTGACTCAGATTTATTTGGTGAATTTAGCGGTGCTAATGACAATGATACAATTGTAATTGAAATTGTCTTAAAACTCTATCAAGGAGATTCTTCGTTAGATTATTTTATTTGTTTACAAGATGAAAAAACTTTGGTACATCAAGGCAGCCAACCTTGGTTGACAGTAAATGTAGTTCCAAACCCTCCTAAATATATCCTACCTTTAGGGGTACAAATTGTTTGTATTATCCTGTTGTTAATTATGTCTGGCCTTTTCAGTGGTTTAAATTTAGGTTTAATGGCTTTAGATCCAACAGAGCTTAAAATTGTACAAAATTGCGGAACGTCAAAAGAAAAAAAATATGCAAAAAGAATTGCCCCAATAAGAAAGACAGGAAATTACCTTTTGTGTACGTTACTTCTTGGCAATGTTTTAGTGAATACAACTGTAACAGTTTTACTCGATGATCTGTCTTCTGGACTCCTTGCAGTTCTTGGTGCAACTGCCGGAATTGTCGTCTTTGGAGAAATTGTTCCTCAGTCGATTTGTTCACGCCATGGATTGGCGGTAGGCGCGACCACAGTTTGGATAACCAAGTTTTTCATGGTTTTTACATTCCCTGTTTCCTATCCAATCAGCAAATTACTAGATTATCTACTTGGTCAAGAAATCGGAAATGTTTATAACAGAGAACGTTTGCTTGAGTTACTAAAGGTGACAGACGAATACAATGACTTGCAAAAAGATGAAATGGATATTATATCAGGAGCTTTAAAATTAAAAGGAAAAACGGTCAACGACATCATGACCCCATTGGAGGATTGTTATATGTTGGAGGATGAAGCAGTTCTTGACTTCAACACAGTAACCGAGATAATGAACAAAGGTTTTACCAGAATACCGGTTTTCTCTGGTACGCGTGAAGATGTCTGCGGGATTTTGTTCGTAAAAGATTTGGCATTTGTTGACCCTGATGATTGTACACCTTTAAAAACAGTTTTGAAATTTTACAAACATCCAATCAATTTTGTCTTTGATGATACAAGCCTAGATGTGATGTTTACAGAATTTAAGAGAGGTAAATAAAGAATGGGTAGTATTTTAAATAAGTTCAGGGGACATTTTCGTCAGTGTAGTGTAGCAAAACGCCACAAAAAATGGGCTCCCAAAGGATAAGATGGACCTGTCAAATCCAGGCAGATTTTTTTCAGTTGTCGAAACCAATTTGGGATTTAGGACCCTTCCCCCACCCCCACACCCACCAAATCACAATCTTGGATCTGCCCATGATAAGGTACTGATTTTTAAAGATTGCTCAGATATTTAGGTTCCAGATTTACCATATTGTCAACATCTGACATAACTCTTAACTTCCTGGTGCTCTTTGCCAAATACTGTGAGAATCACTAAAAACAGATTTCATTTATAAAACTCTGCATTTTTGTTTTTTTTGTTTTTTTTTGTCAGATGTCAAATGTTTTTTTTACAAAAGCTTAAAATCCTAATAACTACACAAGAAAGAATATATTTTGTTTCAATAGATAAACTTTTAGTAATGGTACATGATAAAACAGTAATATTGTTATTGGAGGTTGGCAGTATTTTATGAATTTAATGTAATTTTACCCCAAAGAAATAGTTTATGGATAAATTTATTTTTACTGCCACTAGCCAAATAGCCAAATTATTTTGCCAAAGTTGAATTTGAGTAATTTTTAAATTCCAAACTAGCTTAAAAATTGATTTTAAACTCAATTTTTCATATCAGTATTATTTTGCCAGCTTTTGCTTCATCAATCTTGAATTTGGCTAATCAATTTGAAGCTACAGTAAGCTTGCCAAATTGCTCAACAATTACCTGAATATTTCTTAGCTTAACCACTGGGTCTTGTATGTAAATTAACAGTTTATTTTGACAGCATGGCCTAAACTTGGTTAATATTTATTTTTGAAGGTGAGTCACACATGGCTATTGTAAATCGTGTTAACAATGAGGGTGATGGTGATCCATTCTATGAAGTACTTGGACTTGTCACCTTAGAAGATGTCATTGAAGAAATCATTCAGTCAGAAATTGTTGATGAAACAGACATTTACAGTAAGTATAGTAGGGGAGGGGAAACCACTGGATTTGCTTCGTGATAAAACATAATACATTGCTTGAAAGAAAGTGTCCCCTTAAGCTGGGCACTCGCTGCATCGTGTGACGGTCGTACGACAGTTGCAAGACTAAACCGTCGCTTCTGTGTGTGTGGTTTCCAGACACGATGATGTCCTACTCGTCAGCCAATGGTTTTTTTTTAGTGATTTCCCTGTTGAATTACTCAAAAACCGTCGGCCAACGAGTAGAAAATTATCATCACGTCTGAAAATACACTAATTTCTGTTCTCAAGTTCTTCGTATGAAACTGATTTTTCTTGCACGTTAAAGATAATAATGTGCAGCTTTATAATCCACAAAAAAAAATCAGTTTTCAATTTTCCGACTTATGTCTCATTTGGCTTGGTTCTGCCACAATTATTTAAATTATTTATTTTGTTTAAAAAATTGTGTCAAGGAAAAGAAATTTGAAAATGTGTTCGTCGTGAATCCACAATTAAAAAATTATTGTTTTGGGTGGCTTCCATGTAAGTGGCTATTGTTTAGCCATAATGAAAGTCTCGCGGATCCTAACTAATATTATTATTATAAATTTGATGTTTCTTTAAAATGAGCAAGTTAATATCAAAATTAATGGTGATGATTTTTTGGTCATTTTTATCAAGTGATAATACATCTTTGATCATTGTCAAATGCAACACATAGATATAGGGCGATACAAACATAGAGTTATAAAACAAAGGTAGTGGTTTTACTATACACTTGATAGGGAAACCTTAAACTGTAGATTACAGGTATTAAAAGTTAACTTTTCTAAAATCACTGCCCTTTGTACTGTCAGCTCTGTTTACTTTCTGAAAACTTTGATTTAGAGAATGTCAAATGTACAGTTGCCTATTTGTGAGGTGTCACCTCAAAATGAATCTTGTTGTACAGGAAACCAACATTGCGTTATTGTTGTATTTCGATAAAAGAGATTATAAGCTTTAAATTGGTTTTTAAATGAGGTTCATAGCTTCAGTATAACCAAAGAAAACTCAGTTTAAAACATGGGGTATGGAAACACACTTTGGAGAAAATCCACTTTAAAGATAAACAACTGTTGATTTTCTATGTGTTTTTCAATTGATTTTGAAAAACAGCCTTTACAAAATGTAGTTAAAAGCATGTTTATTTAAATGAACAAAGAGAAAGTTTGTAATCATAAAATTCAATTACTAAACTTAACAAATTAACAGGAATCTCATTTTTGTTAAATTATGACTTTCTGTCTATTTTTGTGAATATCTCAAAATAGGTGGCGTACAACATGACTCATTTTGTCACGACACCTCACATTTGATTGCATGTTTTAGGACTTTAGTTCAGTACTGAATTTGAAACGTCGACAGGCAGGCATCTTGACCCATCTTGACCCCTGATGATAAAGGCCAAAATTGTCTATATTTTTGTACAATGATTTTTAATCACTGTATATTCTGGATTGCCGTTCCACTTTTTCTTTTGTTTTCTTCTTTCTATCTATCGTTTACTTTTATTTTATTAGCTGATCCGCTACATAGCGGAATCAGCTATTGTTTCTGTACGAAATCATCTTTTTAGCTGATCTGCTACATAG
>JAOTQE010114765.1:0-12974 GCA_025631205.1 Nesometra sesokonis
CAGAAAGGTATGACGATCCACCTGCTATGGAACGCAATGGGTGCCTTTTAATCGTCTTTCACGAATTAAACTGAATCTCAGTCTTGAACCAAGACTATGTTAAAGGCAGTGGCTTGTAATTATGGTTGTTAAAATACAGTACAATTAAAAATTCATGTGCACACTCATTTCACGGAAGAACATTAAGCATTAAATATTATTTAATTTTCTTAACTTGAACAATTAACATCATACTTTAATAACAAGTGGTAACAAAGTTATTAATTAACTATAATTACTTTCCACTGGCTTAATAAATATATTATAATTGTCCAAAGTCCAAAGCCAAAGGTACTGTATTGCAAGGAGGGGCACTGTAGCTTGGTGGTTAACAAGATTGCCTTATAATTATTTCTGTCTGTTTTTTACCAATTGTAATATAACGATTTCTTATTTCATTATGTAAATTTTATCGCAATTCAGCCTGTGCTGCTATGATATTTTTGAACAATAAAGGTACCTTGATATATAATCCAGAGGTTCTACTGTAGGTCCGAACTGGTCACTCTTTCTTCATGATTGAACAGCTCCACTCCTCTAAGCCTTATACTTAGTTTAGAAAAATATGTAGATTTTATCCTAGCAATTGTTTTATTTTAATTTGTTATAGTAGTATATTACATATGGAAGGTTCCATAAGGAACCTGTAGCCCAAAGAGTCCATGCAATGTTAGTTCTAACCATAGACCATAGCCTACTTGTATCTAAGGCTGAACTTATGGCCCAAATACTCCATGTTAGTTCTAATTATGGACCATAGTCTACTTGTATCTAAGGCTGAACCTATAGCTCAAAGAGTCCATGCAATGTTAATACTATGGACCATAGTCTACATGTATCTAAGGCTGAACCTATAGCCCAAAGACTCCATGTTAGTTTTAACCATGTGCCATAGTCTACTTGTATCCAAGGCTGAACCTATGGCCCAAAGACGCCATGAAACATTAGTTCTACCCAGGGACCATAGTCTACTTGTATCTAAGGCCGAAGCATGGCAAATTTTTGATCACATGGCCAAATTTGAATTAACTCTTCATGTGACACAAAATCAAAGTACCTAAAAATTCAAATACCTCACCCCAAAATTCAATGGCTGGACACTGTCCTTCAGGGCTTCAAAATGCCTCCAATGTAACGACTTCCTTATATATTTTTTATAAACATTCCTTTTTTTTAAAGTAAATTTATAGTTTTTTTTTTATATATTTTTATTAGCTCTATCTGTTATCATTTTAATATACTATATCCATATGTACTGTTTGTATATGAACTGTAGGGGGCCCAATGTATGTTAAGTCATTAGGCTGTTTAGAGTAAACTTCATTAAATAAAATCTAAAAAAATAAACAAAGTAAAAGCTATTTATTATTTCTGTTACTGTAGATCCCTTTATTTTCGCGGCCCTAAATGTTCGCAATTTTACTATTTTTAACATTCCGCAACTTTTATTTTCGCGATGGGACGTTTTCAAAACACAATAATTTTCGCTATTTTTACCTGTTATTACGTTGGACCTAAATCATAATGATGATAATGTTGGACATAATCATAAATGAAGGCTATCATAGCAACGGATCGCGAGCTGACTCCGGCTCCTATAGGCCTAGAGGCTAGGCCTAAGCCGTTTTCAGTTGACAATTTTCATGATTTTATTCACCCATTGCCACATAGATTTACTGCTTCCATTAGGCTACGATTGTGTATTGACCAATGATGGGAAATGCCGTTTCGAAAAAAGTTGATTTCAGTATTATTCTCGTCGGTAATTTCTTGCAAATTATTTTTCAATGAACATGTGTTTACTGTGAGAAGTATTCAACCTGAAAGTGTATAGCGCCACCTCGGTTACAATAAAATGCATATGGCAGCCTCCAGTAATTTTAAGCTTGTTTCAAACTTTGCCTTCAAACTACGATTTTTTAACCGACGAATAGGGTGATTTTGAAATCCAAATTATTACGATAGTTACAATAACAACATATCTTTCTTGGAATAGTACCAAAATTATTATTTTCACAAAATAACATTATTTTTAGACGATCTTCTCAGCCTGACTAGGCCTAGCCCCATGCTAGGCCTGTGTCAGCCTACACGCGCGACCTCGACTTACAAATGGTAAATTCCTATATTTTCTTTGAGATTTTCGCGGCCTTTAATTTTCGCGATCATCAAGTCATTGCGAAATTCGCTAAAATTAAGGGTGCACGAACATAAAGGGATCTACAGTATTTGCAAACTTACCACTGGTACCCAACAACGTTGCCATAGCGCTGCTGAAATGCAAGCTCAATGGGGTTATCAGCATCATTCATGTTGTATAAGAAAAGAGTTTTACGACCACAACAAATGCTTACCTGAAATGAAAAATGTTGTAATTAAATATATTTACCATATTGGTCATTTTGTAAATTTACTTACTATGTACTATTAGTTGTGGTTGGGTGTGTTAGGAAATATATCTAGTCGAGGAGTTTGTATCAGATGAGGGAGATAGCCATGTTATGCAGCAGGTTTTTACTGGCACTTCATTGTCTAAAACAGAGGCTGTGTGTGTTGCCAAGTACACCAGTGTTACCCCCTACTCATTTCAAAAGATATACTGACTTCTGAAGAGTGTACCGAGCCATTTGTGTACACTGGCCCTATGGTTCTGAGGAGACTCACCCAAATCAAGATATGAGTAGGCCTTGACCCATCCAGCTGCTTTGCTACCTGATTTATAGTTCCCTGTCTTAACTGCTTGGCCATATGACTTGATCATGAAGCAATTGTTGCAATAATGTATGGAAAATTAATTGGTGATGATAACATTTATGATAATAACATTATGACCTGGGCTTTGATATTACCAAGGCCATCAAGACTAGTAATACCTCTGGCACACACTCGTTAATGCCTTATTAAATGGCTACCAATGTTACTTTAACCCTCTCATGTCTGACACACTACCCACCCAACTGCCTGAAGGTATTTACCCAATACTTAAAAGGTGGTAAAATGCCCACGTTTATGCATAAAATTAAAAAAAAATATCCAGAAAGTGATAGAAAATTAATTTTGATTCTAAATTATGAAAAAAAAATTTGACCTTTGACCTCATTTCAAGATCACGTGACAAATATGGCTACTTTTTCTACAGAAATATGGCTGTATTATCAATGACATTGCTTCATCCAGTCAGGTTACAAAGCAAGATTGTCGTCAGTTCGAGAAACTGAATAAAAAATTAGCAAAAGCCGAAGCAGACATCAATTTTCTAAAAAATTGTAATTACCACGTTAACTTATTTTGCTTTTGTTTGTATGCTTGAGTAATCTTATTTAAATATCGTAGCAAGAACGCGATCTTATTATTTATGCATGTGAATCCTGGTGGTAATTTATATATGCGTTGTTGTTTTGATAGAAACAGTGTTACTTTCATTAAGTTCGTTATACTTAAAAGACTACTTTGATTTATCGGCTTTCTATTATTTTATCTTGATGGTTTAAAGAAGGAATTAAATATGTTCAACTAATATACTTTGTTGTACTTTATTTAGCCATATTAAATCAGTTATCTTCGTTACTTTTACAAGGAGTGTGGGTTTCGTTACAGTACTTACTGTATTTTCTCCATGTGGACTTCTTTCATCAACTTTCATCTCAGAAAACTGGATATCATGAGGTTCAGCACGCAGTGGTGTCTATGAGAATAATAATAGAGTTTACATTGAGTGAACATGGGCGTCAAACCTACTGATTATGTATGTCAATGTGTTCTCTTAAACACTTCACTATCATTTGAAATGACTGAACATTATGACATCATTTTACAGCATAATTTCTATGATTTTGTTATTTGTCTATAATGTGACCTTTTTCATTTGATATAATGAATATATCTTTATAAAAAAGGAGGAAAACAAAATTACATGTCACAAACAAAATGTATTGCCCAGAGAAAATGACAATTTTCTGGAAGACCAGCGAACAAGAGAGAAGACGTGACACATATGCAAAGCTTCAACAAGATGGCACCATATTGATATTGAATTTATCTAAAAACACAATTCTTGATAATTAAGTGAGTTTTACAAACAAATTACAAAATAAAACATTAAATTATGAAAAAAAATAAAAAAATAAATTAATTAATTAAAAAATCATGTGCAAGAAAATTTCAATTATTTGTTAGCATTTTTTTGTGAATGGTTTCCTTTTGGGAAAAACTTTTTGTATACTCAATGCTTGGTTTACAAATCTCAAGAATATCATTAAGCCTAGTCATATGGGCATGTCATGGCAAAACTACCAGGTTGTCGCAAAAATTGAAAAATTGAGTTCTTATTGAAACCATATTACACTGGTTGTAATCTTTAAAATGAGAGGTCAACTATCAAAATCGGACATATAACAAAATTCATTGAATCAAATTCACAAAATTTTCCTTTCTATTTGTTTATATTTATTGTTGTTTATTTGCTTATTTCTCAAAAACCTCTTGTGTAACAATTTGGTGATTTTGCCATGCATTGCCTCATTTCTTTCATTGCACTCTTTGAAATTTGTGAAGTGAATAGCTATGGAAAGTACAAAAGTACCTTAGATTTTGTTTAAACTGTTATGCAGTATTTAAATTTTATTTCAAGTTTCAACTGAATAAAAAAAATTCTACCATAATATTTCACACAAGGGAGGGCAAATAAAGGATTTAAGCATTTTTTAAAGTTTATTTAAAGTGTTTATTGAACTTGAACTGTTTTTGTGGTTTACCTGCTTGATTGTGTCTCCTTCCTGATTACTGATTGAGATCGATTTATCCTCACTTCCAAGACAAAGTAGATTTTTATTGCTCCATGCACCACAAGTGATCCGCTTTGTGTGTTTGCCAAGAATTGGCACTTTCCTGAAAAAAAAAACAAAGGAAGATGAAATGTTAAAAAAAAAGACAATAGGCCACTGAAAAGGTGCAAAAATTATATCCTAAAGTTTTATTGAAAGATATGCTAAGTCTACAGTTGCTGTGAGATGTATTGTATATCAGTGTTTTTCAAGTATATGTCCAAATAAAGGTTAAAATTAAGATTGTTATCCAGGGTTAGAATTTTTGCAAGAATCCGAGAATCCATTCCTGTAAGGATTCTCCTAAAAGTCATTTTGGATTCTCACAAAGTTTGTCTCAAAAACATAACGTTATCCACATTTTTATGGTCACTTCCATACGTGCATCTTTTTCTGATGCCATGCTGTCATTTTGTTTGTATCTCTTTGCTGTTAATTAATCTTGTTGATGAAACCCAGGTTACATGTGATTAATTCTAACCAGAGAATATTTTTTGTCAATTCAAATAATAAAGACGAAGACAGATCACAATTAAACATGCATTTTTGTAAAAATTTATTAGAACAATATGGTAAGAAGAAAATACAAGTGAACAAATGACAATAAAAACATCCCATTCTATGGATTCTCGCAAATTATTTTTGCGAGAGTCTAAACCGATTCCTGTGAATGTGAACAAAATTTTAACCCTGGCTATCCCTATCACCATCATCAGTCATTATCATCATTCATTACCATTACCATCATTATTATTCTTATTTGTTGTTGCTGTTGTTGTTAAATATTATTATTATAAAATAGGTATAAAACAACCTTAAAATATTCACTGATAATATTAAAGGGGATTTAATAATAAAACAAAGAACAGGTTTGTTGTGTGATTATTATAAATTACATCTTGAGGTTTCCATCGTCCCATTCTAATGGTGATCCTTTTACTGGTTCCATTATTTCTTCTTCTTCGGCTTCTGATTCATCGCTGTTATTGGCACTTTCATCCTCCTCATCACTACTGTCTGTGTCTTCGATAGCTTGGGCATTTTCGGGCTGAAAAAAAAACATGAATGGGTTTAAAATTAAATTCTGTACGAGCAATGTCAAGGCAAAAGGTTGTAGGAAAAAATGAAAATTAAATTATTGTTGAAAATATATTACAATTTTTACAGGCTTTAAAATGAGGGATGAGTTATCAAAATCAGGCATCTGTAACTGAAGTTATTGGACAAACTATATACACATTTGTTTATATTTTCTGATTGTTTATTTGCTTATTTCTCAATACCTCCCTGTGCTACAACTTTTTTGTTTTGCCATACTGTAAATAGCCTCCTATTATGTTTGCCTCTGGAGTAGATTCAGTCACTTCATAAAATCTACTTTCTTTAAAATTATATTTCAAACATAAAAAAAACCCTTTAGTTTCTAACTTAAATGTTCTTTAAAAACCAAAGCTTTTTTTTTGTTTTACGATTGACTCAACGGAGGTTATAAAAATATGTAACTATATGTAACTAAAATATATAAACTGAAACTTCACAATATCTGATGACTTTTACATGTGTGTATTAATAGCTGTCTTACACTGAATGCAGGAAATTCCAGTTTGAGTTTATGGTACAATAACTACCCATATTTTTTTTAACTGGCGAGTTACTCAGAATTACACGGAACTGTAGTTGGTTATTATTACCAACTACAGTACTTAAAAATAAATTCTTTTACATTAGTTACCATAAAGTTAAAATGTTTTTGTTTAATTTGATGTTAGAATTTTAAACAGTTTGTAAACTCTCTTTAAATAGTGTAGTCAAAGCAGTCAAGTGCATAGCAGACGTTCCAACTTCTGACGTCTAAAATTCGGGAGACTTTTCAAAGTGAACCCTGTATCTTAAAATACTGTGCCTTCTAATGTATTTTATGAAGGTAGGGCCGAAAAACTTGCGCCAATTACGATGAATTTAGAACAATGTGCAATTATTCATTTTAAAAGTACTGTTTTTATTGATTAAATATTATTCTAAGCCAAACTATGGTACTAGAACACGTTTAAATATCAACAGAAAATCGGGAGACTTAAAATTTTGAGAGACTCCCAGACAAATCGGGAGGGTTGGAACCTCTGGAATAGGATACTCATTAATCACACAGCTGATGCTTAACAATATTTTTATTTGGCCTAATGGTTAAAAAAGAGTTTGTTGGTGCTTTTAATGAGGGTGATGATTGGCATCCCCTAATTTTGTTGACCTTGCCAGAAGTACAACTGTGATTTGTTATAATTGACCTTAAGATGTTTCATGGTTATTGTGGCATATGATATCACACTAATTGCTGGTTCACACACAAATAATTGTACCCTGGCTCTGCTTAATAGTTAAGTGTGAACATATCCTTAGGTGCATGCATAGAATTGGTTGCATTTGAACAATTGATGGATTAAGTGATGAATAGAACAAAGGATCTGGCATTAGTAACACTGGTAAAGTCCAGATTAATGAACGCCATTGACTACAGTGACATTTTAATTACCTTCAATCAGTCTGCATCAATCAAAATTCACAATTAACATGCATTGACCAATCAAAATTTACAATTAACCTGTATTGACCAATCAAAATTTACAATTAGCCTGCATTGACCAATGAAAATTGTCAATAAGACTGCACTGACATATCAAATTTTACTATTACCTGGCAGCTATTTTAAAATTTCTTATTGTTGGTGATAGGTAATGCAGACCCTAAACTAAACTAAATGCTTTGTAGGTCATTACGCTGTCAATTATTTTACATCTTCCATTCTATAAAATTTTATCACTTAATAAAATATTTAATTTGTTTTATATTTTTGTGTTGGAAAAAAGGATTTTAAATTATGATTTTGCAGAGACATTTTCAATATAGTGTTATTCTTTGGACTCTCTTTTTCTCTTTTTTTTTCCCTATATTTTTAATTATTATATTTGTTTTTTGTTATTACACACAAATGTGCTCAAAATTGATGGAAAGAAATGCATGAAAAGAAATTCAAAATTTCAAAACACGTGCCAAGTTTCATTACAAACCCTATTCAGGTTCAGGAGCATTTCTAGGACACAATTTTGGTGACCACGTTTAATTAT
Organism: Nesometra sesokonis; assembly: GCA_025631205.1. NCBI lineage: Eukaryota > Metazoa > Echinodermata > Crinoidea > Comatulida > Antedonidae > Nesometra > Nesometra sesokonis. The sequence continues at coordinate 7,985 of JAOTQE010114765.1, forward strand.
GGGGGCGTTCACACACCCGAAAACAATCAGGATTTGAAACTCGATTTATGCTTCGCAATGGAACATTATTTTTTTTGTGTGTCTGTGAACAAAAACATTTAAAGAACTCTCGCAATCGTGAACCAATTCGCAGTTCTTCTTCGATTTTTTTAGCATTATCATGATAATTCACCGAGCGCTCTGTGTATGTGAATCTGTGTTGCGCATGATATCTTTCTTGTGTATGAACACTTAAAAAAATAAATTTTTTTAATCGTGATCCTTAGAAAAAAATTGATATTTAAAATTGATTTTCAAATATCGATTTTTTTCCATTTGTGTGAACACATCGAAAAAATGTATTATTTAAAATAAACCAAACTGAAATACTTTATAAAGTGATGATTAATAAACATACTGCTCAGCCACTCATAAGATTATAAACTACTTCACCATCTTCACCATAAGGGTAATCCATTTTTTTCCATAAAGCTTTATGACAATAACAATGAGTTATAGTGTGATAGCGATACTGTAACAATGGTAATAGATTGATAGGTTTAAGGTCATGTTAATGTCAAGGTAAAGATATTTATTATCATATCATATCTTTTTTTTTACAATGCTACTGTATGCTCACTCTAACCACTTGCCAAGTTGCCAATGGCCATTTGGCTAAAATAAAAATGGCCTCTTTTGCCAAATTAGCTAGTGAAAACCCAAAAAAACTGTCCCTTTTGCAGCCATTTTTATCAAATGTTATCGTTCTTTAAAATTTGGCTAAATAATTTTTAATTTGATTAAAAAAAATGGAAACCTTTAGCCTGTATGGCTAAGAAAACAGTAACCCTTGCATGAGCATAGTAATTGTAGAATCCAATTTAAAAAAAGTAGAATTCATTGGAGTACAGTGTAGGTAAAATGTACTTTTATGTATTTTTGTTGATGTATATTTTAGAGGGATACTGGTATAGTAAGTGTATGGACAAGGGGTTTTTTTAGATTGTCACCTTCAAGTTATTTCTATCTTTAAAATGGCTATAAATATGAGTTATTATTATTCTTGTACAAAACTATCTTGTAAATTAAAAAGCTTGTACTGTACAGAATCTTAAACCTGAAATTGTGTGATTTTGTTACAACGTGTAACTTGTCCGTCATTAGGCCATGTAAAAAAATTGGTTAACAATACATCCCTGTTTTCTTGAAATTTTGCATGTAGCGAGGAAGGTTTTATCTTTGTCGTGCCAAAAAGAAAGGGGTGTGGGCACACTAAAAACATCGTACCCAGTCACAACATTAACTTTTAAAACTTCACAATACCCCAAGCACAATAAAACAAAATTAGTTTATCATCCCTTTCTCATCACAGCCATATTATTTATGGATTGCGGGTTTTAAATGTCAATAGAGGGCATGCGAACAATAATTCCCAAGTTGATAATATACAAAACAAATTCACTTTGGCGAATTTTAAACACACATCTTGATGCTTAAAAGAAAAAAAAATAACAAGCATGTCGGCGGTTTTCCGATGTCGGGAGGTGACACCTAACCAATTTTTTTTACATGGCCTTACTTCTGAATTGGAAATATTACTGTATTATATTATTATTGTACAGCACATAAACACTTACATCCATTGGGTTAATTGTTATATTTAATGACATATCATCCCAATCCATATCTTGTTTTTCTTCTCCATTCGTTCGATGAACCATGTAAATGCGGAATAATCCAAGAAATACAACAAATGCCAAGAAACCAACGCAAACAACTATTAACACTGTCATAATGCTACCTGTAAGAATTAAGAAAAAAAAATGTTACATATTTTTTTAAGACAACCACTGAACTTTTAAATGAGGGTTGCTGCACCTTTGTGAGACTGATGTGGCGCTTATTTAAGAGAAACGATTATTAACAAAATAATTTTCACTGCCATTTTTTATGCCTTTTTCATACCAGCCTTCCATTCCCCTGGACATAAAAACATTCTATTAATTTGAAAACCTATAAAAAAAATCTACAGTTCAATTGTTTTTTTTTTTAAAGTGTTGCATTAAAAATTTTTTATTTATTTTTTATTTCATCCACATCTAACAGCGTAAACGCCAATTAAAAGATGTACTACATCATGCTTATAAACTAAGACTCATTACGAGGCTTAGGCAGTGGCATTGTTGTCGTAAGAATAATCCTGGCACTTGGTCAGGATTGAACCCAAGACCTCGGGATTGGTAGGTAAGCACGTCAACCACCAAGCTACAGTGCCACTAAATTACTCTTGAATATGCAGCACAGAACTTATTTGAGAATGAAGTTTAACAAGTCATATTTGATTTGAGGTCAACGCTTATTCAAATATTTGATAAGTACACCATTGGAAGCAACCTGTTGATGTAAAAAAACACATTAGGTATTTCAAGGACTCAAAGAGCAGCTGAGCCAAACTTCCATATGGCAAACCTAGAGACCTGGGCAATCGGGAAGATCAAAAACCTGATAAAGGCTAACTAAAACTAAAATAGAAAAAAGAACCTGAACTACTTGTTAATAATAATTTATAGAAATCTACAATTTTGCCACAGTCACATTTTATCTGAGGTGCATTCAATAAAAGACCTAACTGGATCCACAGAGTCCGAAGGTCCACAAATCAACTTCAAGTAAGAAAGTATACCACATATTCCAAGCCAATGACATCGTGGCAGGATTCAATATTTCTACATAAATTATGTCATCATCAGCGATCATGATGGAAACACATAGCTAGTTTTTGCCTGCTGACATTAGCTACCGCACATGAAACCCCTATAACTATAGAACACTGGAAGCACTGTACAATTTCAAATTAAGTTATTTTGTATTTATCTATAATAATTTGTTTCCTAAGTCATATTTTATCATGTTGTTAATGAATGAACAATATGCCTTACTTTAAAATATGATTATAAACTTAGGCCTACAGTTAGGTTAGCCCAGCCTTATTGCCGCTAATTAGTTTGCTCATAATTATTAAAATCATCGATAAAGAACAATTAAACAATCGTTTGGTCTTCAATTTAATGCATTTAAATTCATATGATAAACCTCCATACATTTGTAACAACTATCCACATGATATTGGCTTGAAGTTAGACAAGTAGAATATGGCGTTCGATAAAAATTGTCCTCGGCCGATTACATTTTGCGGCCGAAAATGATCTACCACAACTAGGTGCTCACATTGTTTCAATAGCAAACACCGATTTTCTTACCTTTTTCTCAGACTTTTAATTCTCTTAGAATAACAAATTTCTCTGCCTACGAATAAGCAGTACTAAAGCCCAATTAAGTCCTGTAAACTAATTATAATTTTATCCTGATGACCATATTATAGTTTCCATGAAACTTGACAAACAAGGTTTTTTAACAAAGTGAAGGTTTTTCACAGAGTGATTAAACACATGTTGTTGCTGGATGTATATTATTATCCTAATAATAATGAACCTACCATCAAAAATATTTATTAGAATAATCATACTTGAGGGGTCATAATAACTAACCAATCAAAAGTGCTTAAGATTATTCACTTTTTCAATTGTGTATTGTTCAAATTTAGCATATTGTTTTTTCTTTTTAATTGTCTCCCAGGGACAGAAATAACTGAACAATTTTAATTCACAGGGCACGTTTCCGCAGGAATTTTGAATTATCTGATAAAATGTCATTCAATAAAATCATTTTAAAAAAATACAACTGTGCCAACTCTGTGTAGACCATAATGCATTGCGAGTCCACTAACTCCGGTGATTTTTTGCTGATTTCCCTTTTTCTCGCGTGGCAACCTGGTGGAACCGTGGTGAAATCCTCGCAAAAGCTAGATCAAGGTTGATCGTGTGTTTAGGTCAATTATTGGATAATTATCGGATCATTTTTATCGCGATGATTTATCAGATAAATTTTTCTTGTGGCAACAAAGCCATTTTTTTCTTCATGCATGGTTATGTGTAGCTCAGCAAACCTAGCCTGTTGGTAGTTGTGCACTGAACCATAGAGATTAATGGTCCCTGGATTAAATACACAGGCCACATTGTAGGGTCAAAATACAAGTATGGCACACAATGTTTCGGATTAGACATTAAGCTGTTGGTTCCTTGTGTAATATGTTTCCTGTCCACGATAAACAACACAGTACAATCACTAATTTATTTCCTCCATGGTACAATCTCCTAGTGTATTGCTTAATCGTAAATTGTTCTTAGTATTATTTTATCTTAAGTCATAACACTTTCTGTTAACACAATGGTTGCTTAATAATAAACATGAACTTGTACATTGTTTTTAAACACTCAAAGTTAATGAATACTTTCATTTCTAATAACCAGGGATTTAATTATGCAGTTGAGGTGGGCTGGGCCACCCACCCTAAAAATGCCAACCCACACTAAAGCTTATTTTTAGACATTCCACCCTGCCTAATTTCAACCTGCCACCCATCTTAAGCCTCTGAAAATGTAAAAATACAGGTTTTAGTCATCATGCCACCCACCCTTACATTGTTGCTGGCCCACCCTTGGATTTTTCTAGCTACATCCCTAGAAACAAATTTCAAAACATTGGACCATGACAGTTTGTACCTAGTTTCTTGAATGAAGTATGCATTATACTTTCATAGCTTGCATTGTTATAGTTTCTCACGGCCATAATTAAAAGCAGCATACTGGCTGATTTATGTAATCGTGAATAAATAAATTTTACTTGTACTACCACTAACACTACTACTACTTTCTTGGAATTTAAACATTGTTCACACTTCACAATAAACCGAAACTCAAGTACCTCCTCAAACTGATATCATATACTGAATTAAATCTCTTGAATAAAATAAACAATTCAAGACGGACACATTGTTTTACACTGAAAAACCCCATACAAAATACAAAGAAAAAAAACATATACTGGGGCGGATTTAGAAGGGGCGCAACCGGCGTGCTCCCCCTTATTATCGTAAAAACGTAGTTGCACC
>JAOTQE010114776.1:0-37896 GCA_025631205.1 Nesometra sesokonis
GACGTTTAATGCTCTTAGGCCTATCAATTTTGCTCTTTATTTGAAATGTTAAGAGCTTATGATCAGTGTGGTACAAGTGACTAGATTCAGAGATACAAGAAAACCGGTCAGGTGTACTGGTTACGACGAGGTCGAGTATGTTTGCATGACCAGTTCGCGATGGTATATTATTGACCTGAGTTAAAAAGTTGTCTTGTAATATCTGACAGAAACGACCCTCGGGGGTGTCGGGTGAAACTGGTTCGCCAAGACATCCCTTGGCACGAGGGAGGTTAAAGTCACCGATTAAATGGATTTGGTTGTACAGAGGTCTAAGAGCATTGAGAATTAAAGCGATGTTATTGGTGAAGTCGTCTTTGTTACCGTCAGGAGGTCTATAGCACAGAACAAATGCCATTTTTTGGCAAGAGGTTGGTCTTAATTCAATTATCATGATCTCATCATTTGGCTCTAGATCGTGTCTCCTGATTGATAAGAGAGACGACTTAATGGCACACAAAAGGCCACCACCATTATTTTTTTTTTTTGCAAACCTCAGTGTGACAAGCGAATGAAGAATCGATGCATAAACTGGCAAGTTTGAAGAATCGATGCATAAACTGGCAAGTTTGGTGGGCCGTTGTGAGAGATTTGATCATTAATATTTTCCTAATAAGTGTTCCTTATTTAGTGCTGGTCGATCGACCGATTGATTTGGTAGGTTGGTTTGTTAGTTGGTTAGTTGGTTGGTTGGTTTGTGGCCTATTTTGGTGTTTGGTTTGTTGGTTAGTTGGTTGGTTGGTAGGTTGGTTCGTCAGAAGAAATCCGGGAACCATGCCCACCCGGCGGACCCTCCTCGTTGGCACCACCACTGCAACTTCTTGTCCTTGTACCCCCACTTTTCAACTCAAATCTACGCTGTTGAACTGAACAACCAACCAGCCAACCAACCAACCAACCACCCAACCGGCCAATCAACCAACCAGCCAACCTACCAACCTACCAACCAACCAACCATCAAAATAGACCACAAACCAACCAAATAACCAACCAATCAACCAACAAACAAACCAACCAACCCAATCAATCGGTCAATCGACCAACACTAAAATTTAGTATTAGGAACACATTATTAGTTTGGTAGTTTGGTTGGTTGGCTGTTTGGTTGGCTGATTGGTTGGTTGGTTGGTTGGTCGGTTGGGTGGTTGGTTGGTTGGCTGGTTGGTCGTCCAATTGGGTTGATTGTTTGGTTAGTTGGTTAGCAGATCAACCGACCGACCGACCAACCGATCCATTGAAAAGTTAAACTATAATGTTTTTAACAGTTTTTTTTTATTGTTCTATTGATTTCTGTGTGTTCTATTTTTTTGTACATCACAATCACAGATTTGTGTCAAAATTCCCCAGTATATTTATTTTAAATGTTACTCACATTATCACTATTGTTTTGTTTTTATAGCAAAAACATCGTTCCGGTTGCCATAAAGCAATCTCAAAATACAGGCTTGGATTTCTTGTAATCATCGATGAACTTATTAACGCAGATACCAATGGAATACACAATAACACCAATAATATCGGAGAATAAAAGAAGCCATTACCTTCATAATAACCGATTCATCTAAGTTATTAGTAATTACAAATTTATTCTTTGCTTGATAAGCAATTTTCGACAGCAGATACAATCAAACTGAAATTAAATAAAACCGAGTTAAATCATTAACTTTATATGAACTTTATAAGGTTTAAGTGTACATGCTGGTTGGTTTTGAATTCAGATTAGTGAAAAATAAAATGAACAGCGCCAACATTGCAGTAGTATATTCATTCCTTCATTAGACTTACAAATCCAGTGATACTGCAAGACGATTATCAATATGAGCTGAGATTGTATCTATTGTGTGTAATTAATTATAAACGAATTATCATTCAAACAAATTTCACATTACTATATACACTAAATAATGCAAATAACTAGGACGAAGCAAATGGTAATGATTGTAACATTGGGACTATGGATTTCCCTCCACTCTTTGAAAATTCGGGGTAGGGGCGGGACGATTTTTTTTTCTTTTTGACATTTTCAAGCTAAATGACACTGAAATACTGTATCACATATCAAATATAAAGGGCTACCCAGCTGAACTAGAAAGAGTGGGGGGTCGATGCCATTGGTCAAGCCCAGGTATGAGATTTTCACAGAAATATGATGAAAATAGGCGTGGGTCCAGAGCCCGCCTAGGGTCCGGAAAATATTCCAGTTGCACTTTTAAAGTGAAATTTTTTGGGTGCAAAGTAGGGGGTGGGTGTACCTCCCCTCCTTGTATCCAAACCTGAATATTTTAGCATAATCAGAGGAGTTTTATAGTAATAATACTTAAATTAGCTAATTCTGCACGAAATAATGTTGTGAAAAAAGACCAAACGATATTTTTAATTTTAAAATGCCTACGGCTACTTTAATAAAATGTGTTGGTCTAAAAAAAAAACTCCATTGAGAGTGGCCGTTGATGATGATGATGATGATGATGATGATGTTGATGGCGGTGACGATGACGGTGAGGACGACGGCGAGGCGACGGTGAAGTTGGCGACGACGATTTATAATGATTATGTTGATTGTTGTTGATGATGTATGGTGGGGCTTTAAATAAATAAAAAGCTTACGATGATGATGATGATGATGATGATGATGGACCATCCCCTAAATGTAGCCGGATAGACAGAAATACAAATAAAAATGTTAAGAATAGCTATAGACGTAATAAATATAAGAAACCTAACTACTGTCAGGTAATTCCAACAATGCTTTTAGGAAAGGATGACGAAGACATTGATTTTAATCATTATCGACCCTAATTAAGATTATTATTATGACCAAAAGCACTATAATTGGCCAACAGTATAATTAACATTATTATAATTACCATTATTAACAATAACAGTAGGCTTACAATTATCTTTCTATTATAGTATCTAACATTACTAATAAAACGAAACCACTGCATAAATATTTGCTAAACTGGTTTAAATTTATAACGGTACCATTTATATTAAATTTAATTTATTGTGGGTCCTAATGGGAAATATCAGATTGTCGTAAGAGTCAATGTACTGAAAACATGGGTCCTACGTGAATATGAAAACCCCAATGTAATAATAAAAATAGTATAGTACATTATTAAATTGTCCGAATTGTATAGCCATTTATAGTCGTAAACTAATGCGTTCTAGTTTCAAACCTGGTTTGTTGTTGAAAACCCGGGCGGATCAAGGGAAATGTGTTATGCATTTTCAAGGCATAATCAATTGAGGCTGGTCACAAAATAGTATGTCAGAACTAATTTTTAGATTAAATTTCAAAAGTTCGTTCCCATACATTTTTATTGAAAGAATGCATTGTCGAAAACGTGGAATACCAGCATACTCCACTACCAGGAGACCTTAAATTTAGTTGTCAAAATTTGTGGTGAACAATAACACAGCATTATGATTTTAATTTGTATTTTTGTTTTATTATAATTCAGTCGATACTTTAAATTATTTTGGGCTAAGTACATTTATCCAAAAAAAAACTGTAAGACATACTAAAATATCTACAGGAACAACAATTAATCAAATAACAGAAAATAAAGAAAAATAGACATGCTAAAAAATCCAGGCGAAAGGCAAAAATTAACGAAAGGTAATTGGGCAACACACTCATTTTGGGCTTTATGAAGTACTGTTACGCTGCATATTGATACATTAGTCACTGGCACTGAAGTGCAACAGTTTTTTTAAGAACTCACTGTTATGTGTACAATGTTGTTCTCTACCGTAGCAGGGGCGTATTTAGAGGTTGGCGCATCTGGCGCACGCCCCTCTAATATCGTCAAAAGTACATGTGCGCCCCCTCTTATATTGCGTGCGCCGCCTATTAAAGGTTCCCTCAAGAATAGAATATGCAAAATGCAACTACAGCTTAATATAGTCGAAATACTTGTAAATTTTAAAAAAAAATATTTTCTTGTTAAATTTGAAACAATGGACACGCCCATCCGGCGGGAATCTTCCGCCCCCTCTTTCACATGATGGTGGATCCGCCCCTGAATAGGGATTGAATTTCGGAGTGAACCTACATTTACAGTACAATGGGGTAGGAACGCGAAAATGAAGTACATTGGGTGTTATTATTATTACTATAATTGTCATTATCACTTTTAATGTTTCTGCCACTGTTACTAAGTGATTTCAACGGCTGCAATGGCAACCACGAAAATGGTCGATGGCTGACTGGTGTAGGCCTATAGAGAGCAACCGACAGGTAAATTGAACACTATCAGAAAACGTAAACCTGAAATAAACTAAAAAGATCGAGGTAGGACAAAAAGCTTGTTTTTAAGTTGTTTTTTTAAAGCTATATGTCATCTGGCTGGACATCCAGAGGTTGTCATGACAGGCAAAATTTGGACCGAGTCGCTGGAAACCAAAAAATCTGGAACAGTCCCTGACCACTATCTCTATTATTATCCCTTTTATTATCATTCTCATTATGATCATTGTCGTCGTCGCCGTCGCCGTCGCCGCCGTCGTCGTCATCATAACTAGGCCTATCATATGTGAGGTGTAGTGAATCACACTGAATTTCATTAGGAATTTGAGTAGGATTTTAAGGACACTGCCTATCCATTAATTTTCCCATTTAAATGTGGAAATTTATTTTATTTCATTTCAACTTTAGTTTAGGTTTATGTTCCATCTGCAGTGGCAAATTTAAGGGGGATTAAGCCCCCCCCCTCCCCACCAAAAAAATCGACCCGAAAAAGTATATTTGGTGTTTATTGGCAATGGACTAATTTTTTAAAAAAAACTTGCAAGTGGCTGCACATAACTTAGACCTGTTATTGCAAGTAGTTTTTTTTTTCTTGTTGTGCTTGTCCAAACAAAAATGGAGATTTTAATCCCCACCCTCCTCTCACTGACAAACCAAGGATTGGAGCGTAAGCAAGCTGAGCACCAAACTAGAACTAGCGATGAATTTAGAGTGGGCTTCAATTGCCAAACCCCAACCCCTTACAAATTTATTGAATCCGTCACTGATAGCCTCCCTTCTAAGCAGTTCTCAGATTGTTAAATTATTTACCAAAATAAAGGAAGTCCTAGCAGTTTACCTTGACCAGTGAACAGTGAAATTACTTGAATACGAAAAAGCGAAAGCGACAAGGGAAGCAATAATGCCATAAAAGTGTTCCACTACTAATTGCTGCTGTTGTATATTTTTGTACCTATTAAACTAATTTTCACCAAGGTGAGTAGAAAATAAAACAAGAGTGAAATTCTAATAGGTTGATGTGTCCTGTTATTCATTTTTTTTTGACGCGGAAGGCGTCTATGTAAGCAGCTTTTCAAAAAATTTCTTTCTGTCTGTCTGTCTGTCTGTAAGGATTAACTTTCTTGTATTTATATTGTGCGCAGCTTTCTTGATTTGAATCATCGTGTGCCCTCATTTAATTGTTTTGAACATTGTTAGGTAGCTTCTTTTGATTTTTTGTTTCTGTACCATACGGAAACAACCGAACGCTCTCTCTTTTCCGTTCAAATTAACAGATCTATTATTTCCTTTATTAGTTACTAAATCAAACGATTATTTCTAGACCTCAAACCCGGGGCCATAAATGCGGTTGCAAAATGACTAGGTAGCTTCTTTTGATTTTGTTCGACCTACAGTTTTTTGTTTCTGTACCATACGAAAACAACCGAACGCTCTCTCTTTTCCGTTCAAATTAACAGAACTATTATTTCCTTTATTAGTTACTAAATCAAACGATTATTTCTAGACCTCAAACTCGGGACCATAAATGCGGTTTCATGGGACTAACCGATAAGCATAGGTATGGAGTAACCTACCAATATCACAAGGAGATACCAGATGCCAAGCCAATAATGATTAGGAAACAGGCAAGAATCCAATGGCAGGGTGTGGGAGCGGGGAATGTAAAGAGAAAAAATGTGTCCCCACATAAATTTGAGTAGGGATCCACACTGTATAGTGCAGGATGCTTTGTATGAGCGTCTAGAAGTTTATTATTTTCAAAAGGGGAAATCCTCCGATGGGGACGGACCATAATAGCTGACCGATACGGCCGAGTACACATCTAAAAAATCAATACCAGAAGTAACCACGGAAATTAGTACCCTTCAAATTTAAATACGCACCCCTTCAATTTTAAATAAGCATTTCCCGACATAATGTTTCATTCATAAAGTTAGACCATAGCATCTCTAGAATTGTCAGTCTCAGATTCCTTAACCCCTATCAATTTCCACTAATTGATTCCCATAAACGCTCCATCAGTTGCTACTCTTCATAAGCAAGCACGCCCGTTTAAATAAGCGATAATTCTTTATAAATTGCTAACAAAATTATATGCACTAAAGTGCTTATTCGCGCGGATACGGTAAAACTGGACAAAACTAACGTAATTTCCTCGCAGTATTATCGTAATATCTTTACTCAAAAACACTTTGTTATTGATAACAAGAAAGACTTGACCGATGATTTAATATCAGTTAGTTGAAATGTCAGACGGAAACACGCACTTCCAGACCTGTTAATATTTTATTGTTTATCTGCTGCTTTCTAATAAAGAAGAGCTACTGTGGGATGACCAGGGAGTTGTGAATGACAAAGTTGTGTAAAGGCCTACTGCATTGAAACGTGTCATAATAAATATTACGAAAATAAGAACCGAGATAAAACCCAGTGTTTTTTTTCAATATTTCGACATTGGTTTGTGTTAACATCAATAATTAATGTCAGCCAATGCTGAAATTAATAAAACACGATTTGTATTACATTGATTAAAAGAAACCGCCCCACCCATGAAAAAGATGCTTAACTTATTTAATAAGACAGGCGCTTCAAGCTCTTTATCAAAGCTAAAATGAAACTTTTGGATCGCTTGTTGATGTAAAAAAAAACCAATAATGAAAGCACAATTGTTGTAAAAATTACAAAAAAGTAACATTCTCTAGGCGCGGATTCAAGGGACCCAACGGACACCACCCCACTTTTTTGACTCGGCAAACTAATTTGTTTTGCATATTTTGGACTTAAGTGTACCAGAGAGCATCTATAGAGAATTTTACTAGAGCCCTAGGCGTAGGGCCCTGGACCCACGCCTATTGCCGTCAGTTTACTATTAAAATCTCACACTTGTGTTTGTCCAAATTGACATCGGGCCCCCTCTTTTGAGCTCCGCTGGATCCGCCCATGTTTTCAATAAGAGGTTTTTATTTTGTCGTAACACAATATTAGTTTACCATAGGAATGTCAGGAGACATATAAACGAACAATGAAAAAATGCTAGAATATACACATAGAAGTGTTGTATAATAATATATAAAAAGCCTCTAAGACAAATTAGGGTAGTCGACATCACTGACGTCACCGAACACAGGAGAATGTATCTAACAAAAGAGATGTATCTCTATTAATAATAGAGATATCTTTATTATTAATAGAGGTATCTCTATTTTTCATAAGGATATATCTATTACTGCTCTGATAGAGATATCTATATTATTAATAAAGATATCTCTATTTCTAATAGAGATATCTATATTTAAGTAGAGATATCTCTATTAACAGGCACAATAGAGATATCTCTATTAAAAATAGAGATACCTCTATTAAAAATATCTCTATTAAAAATAAAGATATCTCTATTAAAATAGAGATATCTCTACTTTCGATTAAATGACAATTCGGCCCGCCATATTTAATTCTTAAAGTACTGTGTTCAAGTTTGGAATCCCCAATAGAAGAAATATATTTTGGCTTTATAGAATGTCCAAAGAAGGGATACTAAGTTAGGACCAAAATTGACGAACCTATTTTGAAACAGATTATATGTTCTTAATTTATAGGCCTATAGCTTGGAACAACGACATTTGATAGGTGATCTCATAAAAACCTTCAAAATCATTAAAGACTTTGAAAATATTGATGATCAGTTCATCCAGTTCTGGACAGATTCGAAAACCAGAGGTCATCCATCGACAATTTATTAAACTTAATCAGTTAGACTTTTTGAAAACGATTTACCAACCCGGTATACTTTTTTTCAATACTCTTTTCAAGTAGTCAGTGCATCGACCATTGCAGCTGTAAAGAGGGAATTTGGACAATTATTGGCAAAATACTTTGCCTATAAGTTTTCCTTTAGCTGTAAGTGTAAGTGCCTATAACAGTTAATTTAATGTTAGTTTTCAATTTGTTTCATTCTCGTCATCTCAATCTTTAACTCTTTTGCTTTCTCTGTTAAAAAGCACGTGTTATTTTCTGCTTAAAATTTTATTTTTAGATAATTATATTAGCAGATAAGACTCAAGAACTCAAGAATCCTGAAATAAATCATCGACATGATCACTTCATCATGACCGTATTACCAATACATCATAACATAGGATGTCCGTTAACATGCTCTTATAAGGTAAAATCAGTTCAAACCTTGACATTGAATGCAGTCAACAATAGCAACAATACACAGAGGTATAGAAAGAAAAAAAAATAAAACAGCTGATATAGCAAATTACAGTGTATTCAATATCACTACAAAGGCCAAGCCACACTCAGGTAACAAACAAACACGAAACAAATGAGTATGGAGTATACCGTGGCGGCGGAAGAGGGGGATGGAGGGGACGCTTCACCAGTAATAACTCAGGGGAACAGTCCCTCCACCTGAAATTTCAAATAGACTACAAAATCAGATAGATTGACTTTCTTTGTTGTTATGATTACCACCTGGGTACCAAGCTGCACCTCCATTTACAGGTCTAAAACAATTTAAACAACAGCATGCAATATGAATATTTGACTTACAAATATTTTAGCCCTGAAAACAACCTTTAGAAGAAAAGGAACCGGAATAGCACAAATTGATTGGCAATATTTGTTTTTTCTTAAATTATGGTCGGGTTGAGCAGCCTTCTTTCCCGATACCTGGATGGATGAAGAGGGGAAGAGATGGGGGTAGCAATGCAAATTGAAGCTCTTCCCTCTACCCCCGATCGAAAAACCTTCTGCAGCCTCTGACCTTCAATTTATCATAAAGAAATTCATTTTCATTACTTTATCATTTTATTTTTTTGGTTGAATCAAGCAAATATGATTTTTAATCGCTTAAAAATATTACGTCAAATCAGTTCAAATCTTGTAGATTATTCAGAATTTCGTTTCGTTTTATTTACTGCAATACATAAAAAAAAACATTCAAAATTGACACAATCTGTAGGAATCAATAGAAGAATTGTATTACATAAAATCCACAATTCTTTCATTGAAGCTCCTTATTTGCAGTACCTAGTACGAAGGAATGGAAGTGAAATTGATTTTACAGTTAATCGCCACTAGACGATCAATTTGTATACAACGGTCACGTAGTCAGCGTTCACGGAATGTCTCCTGAATATATCACAGATATCGTATCTTATAAAACTATACGCTCTCTTCGCTCTTCATCACAAATCTTTCTCCAACGTCCTCGCATCTACAAGAGTTTCCTCCCTCCTCGGTAGTTGTACTTTCTCGGTTGCTGCACTATCCGTTTTTTAATGCTCCCTTGTACTGGCTTGTTGACCGACTGACCAACTGACCAGGGACGGATCCGGAATCCAGCAAAATAAGGGGGCGCACTTTCCTAGTTCCGGTTGTGCTTGTTCCCGTGCATGCATGTTGTGCATGGCCCATATGTACGTCCACTTCTTTTTATTTTTGCGCCTATTCTAGACCCGGCACTCCTAATATAGGGAAGCAACTACGTTTTGGTGATAATAGAGGTGATCATGTTTTTTGAACAACCAGTATAAATTGTATTTATTTTTTTTTTTCAATTTGGAGAACACTGGGGCGTGCGCCGGTTGAGAACCCATCTCCTCTCCTAAATCTGTCCCTCCTGAGTCCATCGATTGTAGTACGGACTAACCAACAGACTGAGGGACTGACTCCATCGGCCAACTGACTGGTACTGAACATCCGACAAATTAGCATAATACCAGACTGACCGACTTTTGACCGAGTGGCACTGGCCAATCGACCGATTGAATTGTACTGACCAAAACACCGACTTACGGACGGACTTTAGCGACCGACTGGTACTGGTCAATCGACAGACTGACAGGCTTACTGCATCGACGGACTGACTGGTACTGACCAAAGACCCACATACAGACTGACTCCATTGAATGACTTACTGACTGGTACTGGTCAACCGATAGACTGACTGGTAAGCAACCGACAGGCTGTCAGACTTCATCGACGGACTCAGGGTTACTGATCAAAAAACAGACTGAGGGCTGATTCCATTTACCGACAGACTTACTGATATTGACCAAAGGACCGACCGAGTGGTATTGACCGAAACACCGACTGATGTACTGACCCCATCGATTGACTGACAGGCAAGGACCAAAAGATTGACTGACGGACCGACTCCATCAACCGAATGACTGGTACTGACTTACCGACAGACTGACGGACTGACTCAATCGACCGACTTACTGGTAATATGACCAAAGGGTCGATTGACGATTGACGGACTGACTTCATCGACCGACGGTACTGACCGAAGACCAACTGACGACCAAATGACTGGTACTAGACAACCGAAAGACTAATTCGATCAACCGACTACAGTAACCGATTGAATGACTGTGTCTGGCAAAACCACCAAATCACTGACTAGAACTGGTCAGTCGATTAACCGACCAACTAAATAATTCGTATTGTACCGACCAACCAAATGATCAGGCGACACAAACTACACTATCATTTTAATCAATTTAAAAAAAAACGTTAGCTAAACTATCCATAAAACAAATGGCCATGATCATATAATTTAAGTCTCTCTGATGTCATAAGTCGTTGTTGGTGACGTAATTACTATTATTTATATATTGTGTGTTGCCTTGACCATCAAGATAGAGGTTAGACTAGACTATAGCTTTCATATCAATGGCTAGACATTATGTATGTAAACGTGATGCTAAACATAAATTGTTAGCAATTATCGTTTCTACGTTTTAATATTCCATCTAAAAGATTTGATTACACGGCGTGCCACAAACTCCGCTCGCTCGCTCATAACATAAAAAGTACGGGCGTATGTTAGACCGCATTGCTGCGTTGTAAAATCTAAAAACTCCCTATTAAATTAGCCCTTTAAAACTGTTGAGCCTCCTCCAAACACGATATTTTATTAATTACTTGAGACAGTCGGTAATTTTAATTTTTGCGCCGCACCTCTAGTCAGATACGAACAAGAGGGACTACCGATAAGAAACAATATTGTTGCGGAAGCATGTTACGAAGGAAAGAGAACTGAGAAGAAACTACCAAGAGACGAAAATCTGATTAAATCGTGTAAAATATAATACAGAGCATGCGTTGCAAACGAATGTGCATTTGTAGTCAATTAATGGCGCTGAGCGGAGTCTTGGAACCAATGAACATGCACTACCATAGAAAATAACCTTCTCAGCGGATGATTTGAGTTTACGAATTAGAGACCGCTGTTAACAAAGAGTAAGTGTACGGGCAAAACTAACCGACTCATTCATACAGGAGCACATCATGAGTTCACGGTTCAAGTGCTAGATCTGAAAAAAATTAGAACACTTCTTTTTTTGCAAAAGTCCATTAATGAAGATTCCTTTTCAGGTTGATGTTCAATTCCTATCTTATGCTATTGGCTTTTCAGATTTGTTTTCGGATTATGAAATAATTACTAATGGGGTGGTTGAAAATGTTATTTCTATAACCAATGGCAAATCGGATATCAAGTTACAGATTAAACGAATAAATAAACTAAAACAACTTTGGTTGCGGTGGTTTTTAGGTTTTTTTTTTGTTTGTTTGTTTTTTTTTTTTTGTAAACATGTCAACAAAAAGATGTTTTGTTTTAGCATAAGGCCCCTTTCCTTTCCTGGTTTTGTTTTCGATAATGCCTTTATTTATATCGGGATAACTTTATTTCTTAAAATTCCAGACAATTATTATACAGCCAAAATCAATGAAAGTTATAAAAAAAAAGACCGAACAGGATGTTCTGTCCATCGGGTTGTGCAAAACACAATTGGTTTATTACATCACTGATACAAGAAGAACACCAAACTAGTTTTCATTCTGTAGTTTAAAAATTATTCATTTTGTAAATCTTATTGCAAGAAATTAAATCAATTACGAGAAAGAAACTAAATATTACTAATATTTCCGAACGGTTACAATTAATTAGTATCTTCAAGATTGTGACGATAACCCAAAGATACATTTTGTGTACAATTAATTTTATAACCGAAAGTGTGGTAAATATAGATTATGTTTGTGTAATCGATTAGACAAAGGCACTGAAACTGTGATAAAGATAGTCCGGTATTAAAAAAATGAACACAGGGGAACAAGCTGTTATTCAGGTCATATTTATTATATACTGTGCATATACCGTACACATAAGCTAGGTGGTATGAAAATATCGGAAAGATGCTTTCTTGGTAATTGGAATATTAAGATAGGCAAAACACTGGAATTAAAGTAGACACCCGATAATTAGTCTATCTTAAACTGTGTAATCAAATAATGAAATCAAATAATAATACAGGGCATTTACATTTTGGATGTAAAGTTTTATATCGGATGGTAAGGCAGAAGACGGGTTAAAATTGAAATTATTGAGAGAAGGAGTGAGTGATGGAGGATAGAATAATGAAGAAAGCTGGATGTCTGCAAACAATGAAAATTTCTATTATAAGGACTCAAAGTTTGTCTACACTGGATAAATGAATAAAAGAAAGCTTATAAGCCACTCTCAAAATCTTGACGTTTTTGGTTGGATGTTCTCCGTTCCAAGTCCACTCTAAAAACTACAGGGAGCTTTTACAATTACAGTTTTAAAATTGGACTAATTTAAAATATACAATCACGTCTCTTAAAAAAAAAATAAGAATGGGTGTCAATTTATATAATTAGACATCAGAAATCCTATTAAACCAAGGACCAAACACAATTCTCAATGAAAATTGGACATCAAACACTTCCAATCATCCACCAATCACATGTTCGGAATTATCCGTTGGTGACGTCATAAGAGACTAATCCAATCAACGCCTATCCACTTGTGACAGACAAGCGCGCGTATAATGTTACAATAATACCGTAGAAACGACAAAAGCGAACTGATTAATAATAAGTTTTAAGGCGTATTCCATATTTAGAATGTCTTAGGAAAATGCATTTCAGATTTATCAAGGAAACGCGTTAATGATGAATGATTAGTTTATGTCTTTCTTTATTAACTCTAGGGGATGACGCGTTTGGTTATATGCCTTTTGGGAGTCTGTAAACCCTCGTAGTTGTTCACCGCAATATGCTGGATGTGTTAATCCAAGAGCCGGACTCTTGCCCGACAAGTCATTTAAAAGGCTTTATAAATAAATAATTGGGTACTTACTTCACATTTGTCACCAGGACTACATCATTGCAACCTGATTGCAACAAGCTAAGGTGAGAATAATTATTTATCTTTGTTTCTTTTAGTCTACGAGACAATCGTACTGGTCTAATTTAATTATCACCCATCCCCACCACCGATTCTAAGATACAATTTCCATTTGCAAACGTACTGAAAAAATTTTGTTTAATGGAGACAATGAGATTGTTCATAACAGAGTTAAATTTCGATTGACTAGATACTAAAGTGTAAACATTTTAACGATATAGAAAATTAAATAGTGAAAATCTTTATTTTTCTTAAATTCAATTATTTTATTTTAATATTTTTTGATAATGTATTAATTAATTATAAAACTAGAATTTGCAGCATAACTATGTTAATATTGTCATTAATGTAATTATATTTTATATTTTTTCATTTATTTATTTGATACTACATTACTCTTTCTCGAAACCTTAGAAAAAAACATTCAAAAGATTGGGAATACTTTAAGAACTTGATTTACCCTCGCAACACACGTTCTTCTATTTGTGCCCATAAATATAATGCGGCAGAGCCAAGACAAGGGAGGCAGAAGTAAAAAAAAAATAAAATTGAGTTATTTATGAATTATAAAACTAACCACTATTATCTTTGACATAAAAAAACAGTTTCATACGATGTTTCCTTGCAAAGTTTTGAACAATCAAAGTTCGAAGTTTTAGAATGTAGTTTTGATAAAACTGCATTTGAAAATTGCTTATCAGTATACTGTGATTAAACAAGTCATTTTAATTTGCATTTTTATTTTTTTATCACATCTGAACATTGTTAATGTAGTATAAAGTTGAATATCTAAACTGTATGTTTTCTTTGGAACTCTTTTAACTCCTTTATTGTCTGCCGACCAACCTCTCACCCAATGTCTTCTATAATTACAATAAACTTTATTAGAAATAAATATCAACCAGTTCTACTTTATTCTTTTCTAATTATTTTCATTGGAATAAACTATTCATAGGTTCTTTCTTCTCCAGGGTTTTATAATTAAAATATCAGCAACATTACGTTGATTGTATAGCGCACGATAATAATTAATTTTGAGAGTATTAATTAGTTTATATGAGGAGAGATGCAGAAGCAGTACCGTACCAAATTGAGGTGTTGCGACTATCCTATCCATAAGAAAACACTTTTTTATGTATTTACGGTTTTTAAAAATCGCAAGAGCTGAGTTCATACCCAACTAGAGATCAATCATCTGGTTATACAACTCCATCTAGCCGTACAAAAATATTCCCAATTAATTAATAAACATGGATTAACAATGTAGAAGATAAAATTGATGCATCTAAGATGCAACAACACTTTCGTGTTAGTATTTTTAGAACAATGATTGTTTACCTGGTACTACACGGCGAAAATAGTCCATAGGATGTAGTTTTCAAATATTTCATTTTCATTCTGTTTTCATTTTCAGGTAATTTCATCCCATATAAGTACATTTAACTATTTCTAAATGTTTAAGACTGCGAACCAATGACATCGCAATTTCCATGATTCATAAATAGAATTAATGTAGATTTAATGTAATTCGTTTAAAGTGGTCAAATCAAACACAAAGCATCGATCGGATTTTATATGCTATGCTTGATAATGTTAAGGAAGTTTGCCTAACCGATTACTAATTAAATAAGTACGGTACAAACGCTTTATATGTTTTTTTGTTTGGCTATATTCGCGATCCATTATTTAAAAATGTTAATCAAAAAAACATCTATCGAGTGTGAACAGATTGCAACTTATTATGCCTTAAATAGATGTGTACATGATTTTATTTAGGCCTATCTAACTCGTTTGAAATTACATTCGTTTTCAGTTTAAATCAAATTAAATAAGTATTAACTTAAAGTGTGGAGAGGAAGAATGAACAACTGTATCTTACATCTATTGAACAGACTCTCGTAGCAGGCGCTGATTCAAGTGGGTTCATCCTTTTCCCAATTTTGTCTTGGCAGAATATTATTTTGAAAAAAAAAATGCAATTGTTTTGCATAATGAGTGCCTCTGAAAGTGCACCAGAGAGCAACTATAGAGAAACATTTCTTGGGACCTATGTCGGCTCTGAGCCCACGCTTATTGTTCTGAGTTTCCGGTTAGACTCGCACCTGTGTTGGTTTTTGGTCCTTTTAATTCAGATCCGCTGGATTCACCCCTGTTCAGTAACGTTGGTAGGAAAAGGCAATTAGTTTAACAAATACCTTGGTACAACCATGAAGACATCATGTACTATTCGCTCTATTGTTTAACTAGAAAACCCAAGTAAACAGTCTGTAGAAAGATGTTTGATATATTTTGTATAAAAAGAGGGTAGCTATACACCAAAATACTGTAACATTTTGCTCGATTTAAACAAACTTCAGAGGATAAAAGGTATGTGCATTGCAATTGTGAAAATTGTGTTATTGTAAACAACAAAATAACGAAAATTAATGGTCAAGAAATTCATGATTAATAAAATCTCAAAATAAAGAACCGCGAAAATAAATGGTCTCACAATGTACGCACCTACGTCTTCAACACATAATCATCCTAATCTTATAGGGATTAATAATAATCCAGATTTGAAAACAAACTTCTAAGAAATAATGCAAAACAGGTTTATTTATCTGTGTCTGTATCTCGTATTAAAGCGAGTTAGTCCTTTAAACAAGAGCGATAATGTCGGTTTAATCAACGGAGAACCACATCTGGGTTTTTTTGTCCGACAACTGATTTTCTGCCAAAAAATCAACATATTTGGCAAAGTTGTCAAATTGCAAATGCTGCGTTTTACTAAAGAATTTATTACTGTATATCTCTGTAGACTTTAAATAAATTGGTGAAAAAGACCAAAGTCATTCTCGACGCGTAACGCTTTAAATAGACCCGAGTGAAACCAACAGTTCAATTGTATGATTATCTTTTTGCTCTATGTCAATTTATCCAGATCATTATTAATAAGTTGATAGATTTGGCTAACAGTATGATCATCCCGCCTTATTAATTTATTGTAGTAATATATTATGTCTGGAAATTGATTTGATATATTTCAATTTCAATAGCTCTTGAAGTCATTTGTTACAAATAACTTGATTGATAAACAAGTTGATGTGATAGCTGAATAATAATATATTTCTTAACAGGCGGGCGGTTCAGATTTGTATTCTCTACCAATTTTTAAAAAAATGCGAGGTCTCACACTAAAATGAGTCGCAATGGTAGAAACATCCAAACTTGCGTTATTGGTACCCTCTAATATAAGTTGTAAACTTTAAGTGACCTTCATTTAATTACTAGACCCAAAGATATGGGCAATTGGAGATTTGAAGATTTCGTGTAGGAAATCCTTTTTTTTTAGAAAAGTACCCATAGTAATCTGAATATAAAAACAAAATAAAAGACTGTCCATCTCAGAAAATTTGCATGAAGGAAGTTTTCCTGCATAGAAACTGACATAAAAATGTAAAGATAAGCTTAACTGAAAATAATGGCTTCATACCTATTTTGGTGATTATCTCAATTTTAACTCACACGCTGCGACTCAATTTGTGGTGAGACCTCACAAATATATTTTTTCTTCCTTACAGCAAAATGTTAAATATCCGTTTAACCTGTGCGGTTGTAATTATAGCTTCACTGACAATCTGTGCACGTGGTAAGTTGTATTTCATAATCTTTATATTAATAACAAGAATGCAATTTATAGAATTTCAATAGAAAGGTACCAAAACTTAAAAAGATGTACTTACGCAAGCATTCGCCGATGTTATCAGTGAAATTTTATCAGGCGGTATCCAGGCTATAACAATTTAAAAACCAACTGAAACCTTTCGAACTGTTCAGAGGATGCGTTATTACCAACCAACCAACAGACAGATAGACCAACATAATAAGCATTGAGATAACCAAAACACACTATGAACACTGCCTGTTAAATTTGGAAAAGTAAATAGGACAATCATTGACAATAGCATTTTAAACGTTGTGAGATCGACCTACCAACAAAACTAAGTATGAGATGCTTGGACACATCCAAATAAATATAAGAAACAATCCTCAATCATAAATTTGTTTTCAGTTTTAGTTCAAGTGTTATAGATAACCTGAGGTATTGTGCATTTAAGTCAAGTTAGGTACCAGATGCGGGAAGGATATGTATCCAGGAAGTGGGAAAAGGGGGTGGGAGTGAATCCACAAACATGGATTAACTACTTTGCAACACGACTGAATATGTCTGATATTTAGTAACAATTGTAGGCCTCTCCCTTCACTTATGAATATTGGAGAAATTCGATTCAGTTGTATGCGTAGAATTTCTGATAGTACGAATGTTTTAATTGAAACAATTAATAATGTGCTTCCTAATTCCAGCATGTACCAAAGGTAGTGCTATCAGTAGAAATTCAAGCACATAAGAAGTATAGAGTTTATTATTTATGTATGTTTTGTTATATGTTGTATATGAATATGGTATCTGAAATTTTAAAAAAATGAATAAATGGGTATTAATCAACAATCTCATTTTTTCATTAGCACGAAATTGTAAACCATGCCCTCTACCCAGAGTCAACGATAAAGTATGTGGAACAGATGGCCAGACGTATCCATCCAAGTGCTACTTGAAAGTAAAAGCATGTGTTATGGATATTGAGTTAAAAGTAGCCCGCAAAGGCAGTTGTGTAATCGCAAGGCGCATCCCTCCCAGACGTCTCCCTCCTCCCACTGAGCCACCAACAACAATGATGCCGACCACAACACGTCGAAGGAGACGTCCACCACCCCCATCCTCGCATGGTAAAAAACCAAAACCACAATCAGAGCCAGGAGGTAAGCATTGTACGTTAAATACCACATGACACACATTTTAAAATGGTTTATATTAATTTTAAAACACCCTTCCCATTGTTATAAGTCAGTTAGCACATGGTCTTTCTGTTCAAATACATTTAAAAGGTTGTTTTAAGTAACCAATAACATTAAATAGTTTGAATTGCCGAGAGAAAGGTCAAGTTATTCGGTGTTTTATGACTTAATAAATGACCGTTATATGTACGGTACACTGTTAGTCCACGATACGCGCATAGTGTAGACTTTTTTCACTATGGGAATTACACGCTTGCGTTGTAGTGGTGTCGTATGCCGTTACAAGACATCACAGCAGGTTGACTATTTGCATTTTTAAATTTTCGCCGAGTTTTTAAAATAGCAATAAAAAACGGTGTTCAAAATTATGATTGAAATTAATTCATTAAATAGAATGTGGATTTATAACTTACTTTAACTATTTTCTTAAAATTCAAATACTATGCTACACGGTCTTTAAATACATAGTTTTCCCACCCAATGTAAACCGCCAAGCTTGTTTATACTGTTTATGTTGTATTGAACATAATAACTTGAACTTAACAACGCCACTCCAAACAAAATACAGTATCCATATCATATTTATGATGATTATGACGACAACGATGACGATGCTGGTGATATGATGATGGTGATGATGATGATTATGATGATGATGATGATGATGAGGATGATGATGTCACGATGATTTTGATGATGATGATGATGATGATGATGATAATGATGATGATAATGATGATGATGATGATGATGATAATGATGATGATGATGATGATGATAATGATGATGATTATGATGATAATGATGATGATGATGATGATGATAATGATGATGATGATGATGATGGTGATGATGATGATGATGTTGATGGTGTTGGTGATGATGATGATGATGGTGATGATGATTATGATGATGATGCCATGATTTTGTTGCCGTTGATGACAATGATGATGATGATGATGATGATGACGACGACGACAATGATGATGATTTTGATGACGATGATGATGATTTTGATGACGATGATGATGATTTTTCATGATGATGCCATGATTATGATGATGATTATGATGATGATGCCATGATTTTGTTGCCGTTGATGACAATGATGACAATGATGATGATGATGATGATACGACGACAATGATGATGATTTTGATGACGATGATGATGATTTTGATGTTGATGATGATGATGATAACGATGATAATGATGACGACGACGATAATAATGATGATGATGATGATGATGACGGTGATGATGATGATGATGATGATGACGATGATGATGATGATGGTGATGATTATGATGATGATGATATTCATTATCATCATCATCATCATCATCATTATCCTCCTCCTCCTTTTCCTCCTCCTCCTCATCATCATCATCATCATGGCATAAATGATGATATGATATAACAAAGACGAGGAGGATGGTCAGCATTAAAGCATTATTACTACACAATGATGTTTAAACGTTTCATTTAGTTGGCAATTACAATTCACTTTAACATTTTTTTCAAAACGGGGTTTTTTGTCTGAAGGCTCAGAAGCCAGCCACTTCTTATTTAAAAAAAATATTGACATATTGGTAAATCTCACCTTTATGAATTGATACTTTCTATAATTGATTTAGACTGATATAACAACCGCTTCCACTTTCACTTTTCGTATGGTTTCCCAAATTTAAGTTCGCCGTAAGGTTACAGACAACTTTCATAATTTTATTTTTGGAATATTGTATTTATCGACACCAAGGATATATCATAATGTACGAAAACTTATTATATCTAAATTCTTATTTAGGAGGCAGAGTTGTTTTACTGTATTTTATTTTCGTTGTTTGTTTTGTTTTGTTTTTTTATGCACTATATGTCCTGATTTTATGTCTTTAGAAGCTTTATGGTCAATTTTAAAATACGTGTTTTTATTATTCAAAACAATTTGAATTTTTTCTTTATAAATTTTAGGAGGATATTATATCTGTTTAAGTCGCCCCTGAGCGGGATCTTTTAGTGGTGATTGGGAAATACAGTGAAGACAATCCCCTATATTCCTTCCAAATAATATACTCCGTATCTTAAACGGGTGCATGCATGGTTCATATTGCATCTAACGGCACTCCAGTCGAAACAAAAGGAGAGTTATAATGGATTCGAACCCGGTACAACTGGTGAACCTCCCAGTTCGGACACCTCTCGTAAGCGGACACCTCCAATAACGGACACTAATTCAAAGATTTGTTTGTTCTTACCTTCTAATTATGTGCGTTTGGTACCTCTCGTAAGGGGACGTCTCTCATAACGGACACTAATTCAAATACACGTTTGTTCTTCATATATAGCATGTGCATTTGGTACCTCTCGTAAGCGAACACTTCATATAACGGACATTAATTCAGTTTTTGTCTTAAATTTATATTTTTTTTGTATGTTACTTTTACCTCCCATAAGCGAACATCCGAGAAAATGTTATGATTTATCTGTACAACGAATACAAATAGTGAAAAGGCGTCCTTATACTGTAATGGCTAGAAATCATATTATTGAACCAATCTTAAAAACGGTAAACAATATTTAATAAAATATAGAATGCGGTGTCTGTAATTTTTTAGAGGTCATTTGTGTTAAGAAGGCCCTAAAATATGAGACATGATTATGTATAGGCCTACGTAATTTTACAATATTGGCCCTCTATCGGTCACACGCAAGCGGATACCTGCCGTAAGCGGACATTTTTTTCCAGACCCAAGGGTGTCCGTTTACGAGAGTTGCAATTGCATTACCTTTACAGTGTTCAGCGCTGAAGGCAGTCATTTATATGACATTCCTTTAATACACTGGAAACAGATTTACTAATTGTATGATCCTTTTTCAGTTTGCAAACCATGTCCACTACCATCAATTAGTGACAAGGTTTGTGGCAATGATGGGATGACGTACCCTTCAAAATGTTATATGAAAGTCAGAGCCTGTGCTCTTGGACTTAGACCCACAACTGTTAAATATAAAGGAAAATGCCGGAAGAAAACAAGGCCGACAACAACCACATTGCCACCTACAACAACAACCTTACCACCTACAACCACCACGTTGCCGCCTACAACCACCTTGCCACCTACAACTACATTGCCTTCTACCACAACAACCATGCCTCCGCCAACACCTAGACGTTACTATAGACCAGAGCGTCCTAAAACTGCAGTTATAGGTCCTGGACGTACTCAACATGAGCCTGAAGGTAAGAATTATTTTGAAAACTTAAAAAATATATGATATTTATAATTTGAGAATTGAAATTTATGTTTATTTTATAGTATAATGCGATACACGATTGCCAATTGAGTCTCTTCATATCCATACATTGCAAATACTGGGAACAAATTAATAATATGTATTAACAATGATAATAGATGGTGTTAATAATAAAAGTGGTACTAACGTAATAACATAAACGACAAAAAAATACAGAAAAAATGCTATTAAAGTCCCGGTCACACCGCCCGAACGTTGTTGTAGCGTTCCGGGTATGACCGGGCATTTAAGACCCGGTTACACCGCCAGAACTTTGTTGGAGTGTTCCTGAAGCGGTGAAAAAAAAAATCATCTTCCTACCGTTCAAGGAACGCTCCAAAAAAGTTCGGGCGGTGTGACCGGCCTTAAAAAAGTTTACGGCCTTAAACACGAAAACATGTATAAAGTGATTTCTTACTGGACTTTTCTGTCGATGGAGCGACATGTACAGCATTTGCAAAACAAGATATGCAAACAGTGAACGATTTTAAGACTGGTTCCCAATAAATAATTCTACCCTGTGAGGTATCACCACAAAATGCATTGCATCAAAGATGGGATCAAATTGAGGCAATAATAACCAAAATATGAGGTCTGAAGTGACTCATACCAAAATTTCATCTTGCTCTAAAAATCACTATAAAGAATATAAATGTACTAAAACACGATTTTTCAAAAAGACTCCGAGGCGACCGACGCTCCGGCACAAGCCTTTGTGATTAAAATATAGGGCATCCAAAATGAAGTAGACCGCATGATATTATATTTTTATATCTATTTTTATAATTGATTGCCTTCTTAATGTTTTAATAATTAACATGATAAAATAGTTCCTAAAGTCGAGATTGGCCTAGATTAAACCCGATTTTGCCTTTTTTATGTTTTTTACAAGACTCTAAATAAACAATAACATAATATAAATTAGATGCATATGATATTAATGGAAATTTTATCGGAATGATGCCAAAGATAAAATGTAGCATTTTAGATAGATTTAGAAAAATTAGAGTAGATATAAACTTATATGTTTTGAACAAGTTGGTGAAAAAAATCAGTGGTTCCGAAGATATGGGTACCTCTAATATTTTTTACACTGATTTGCATATTTTGACTAATCTGCATATATTAACAGGTGTAAAAAGTTTCCAATCATTTTTAATTTGCTCTTCACATCATTATAAACATTAGTATCTTTTCAATGAAAATTGTATTACAATAAGGTCAAAGGTCAAATATGGTATTTCCGGTAGGTTTCAGAAATAAAGTTCTATTAGAGTGAATACAAACTTGAATATTCTGAATAAGTTGGTGAAAGAACCATCTTCGTATGATCAGTGGTTCCGGAGATAATGGGTACTGTATATTCTCACTCCTAATTTGCATATTTGAGCTAATTTGCATATTTATTAACATATGACAGGTGTTCTTCCTCATTTAAAATGCTCCTCTGATCATACTTTTATATTATTATATACTTTTTTACTTCTTATAATATAAAAAACAGCTGTTTGTATTTTATTTAAGTTAGGTTAACTAGCAAAAATAAGAAAACATTGGTTTGCTCTATACTGAAATTCACAATGGCCGCCAAGGTCAAATGAGGTCAAATTTGCGATGGGTCTCTAGCCTAAAATTACCTTTTTGTGATACAGAAACACTGTGCCAAATTTCATGCTTTTACCAAAAAGTGCACAATTTATGTGCTAATCCACTGGACTAACCGTGTCTAAATGCATTCTATATTTTTAAATACCAGATTCTTTATGTGTTTTCAGAAGGAGACTGTGGTGTGTGTCCAAGACCTCGGGCTTCAGACGCAGTCTGCGGAAGCGACTCCAGAACGCATGCATCTATCTGTTGGCTAGACAGACTCGCATGCCTAACAAATACAAACATTCGTCCTGTTCACATGGGAAAATGCGTCTCCAGAACTTCTCCAGTAGTTGACCCTATACCAGATGTTCCCGAGATAGACGAAGAGGAAGCCCCCGCACCAAGACCACCGAAGGAAAAGAAGCCAAAACGAAAAGGAAAATATTCAGAATGCACAATATGCGTTGCTACTGATTATGGACCACAGGACATAACTTGTGGTACCGACGGTCTAAACTACCCATCTCCGTGTCACGTAATAATGAAGGCATGCATTTATAAATTGGACTTAACTGTTGCTCATATTGGCGAATGTACAGAAGACGAAAAACCCAAACGGCCAAAACAAACATTTTCAGTAATAATACCTGAAATGGTTGTGGAATCTACAACACCAAAACCACCGCCAATCTTTGAACCTGAAGAAGAAGGATCTGGAAACCGTAAGTTTCGACACGTAAACTTGAAATAACTAGAACTAAAAACTTGAGAACTTAACGTGTGTTACTGCTGGCGGTAGGTAAATTGATGAGGTAAAAAAACAATTGTACTCGCGCTCTTTTATCTGCCCACGACAGGGTTCGTAGATTGACCAGTACACCGGGATATCCACTCGTCTCGAAAGATGTACTGAAAGTGTATGAAATCAATACAAGTAATCGTATCGCGAAAGCTCTGGCTTTGTGCCATCCTTCTATTAGGAGGATGAAATTTGTTTTTATCTGATATTTTCTAAATATCAGCTTGCTGTCCACAGATCTTGTTTATAGTGTTTTTACAAGTTTCAGAGTTTCGTTAATTCCTTCTAAACCTCTGTATTACAGATAAACGTTATTTGGCTGAGAGGAAAAGAAAATACGACATTTACGGGTGGTTGATTACGGAAGAAAAAATCATACAAAATCTAAATTATAAATAAGGAAACCCCAAATGCACTAATACTATAGAGAAAAAAGGTGTTTTTTAATGAAGATAAACTCTATCAAGTTGTATTGAAGTATAATTAATATGAGTTAGGATATGGATTCGATTTGGAGGGTTTTGAAGATGAGCCGTTGTTACAGGTATGAAACGTCAGTTATGCCTTTTTATGCAATGAACATAGTTATATTTATTTTGTTTCGCACAAACAATTGACAAACAACAGATATTAAAATGTGACCAAATTTGTATTAACATTAATACTTCTTGTTTGTGTACAGTTGAACTGTGTGGTGAATGTCCGACTGTCGCCTATGAAGACATCGTATGTGGTAGTGACGGAAAAACGTATCCATCAACTTGTCATCTCGAGCGAATCGCTTGTTTAAGAAACGTAGACATCAGAACCTCGTATGATGGAGAGTGCCCAGTCGAGGCTAGAGGCACCAATGTCGCGGACTCAAGTGCACCGTGCCCCTCGTGCAATCTTCCAAATTCCTGGGACAAGGTCTGTGGAACAGACGACAAAACGTATCCATCGGAATGCTTAATGAATCTGATGGTTTGCATAAAGAATGTAAATATACGAGTAAAACACCAAGGCGAATGTATTAAGGCTAAGCCTAAAGTTAATCTATTCCCAGAACCAAATTCAAGGCAAAGACCCTACCCTCACCCACCCGCTGACTTACCAGTAAATCCAAGGCCCAGGCCTACACAAAAACGTGAGTAGTTTCAATATTATACAAATTCAAATATTCATTGTGTGCAAAGTTATTGTGTGCAATAAAATGACATGCCCTAATACAAGTCCAAATATCGTGTCGGATTCAGTGTGTACAAGATTACCATATTTCATTCGCACTCCCTTGTAAAGGAGAGCATTGCAGTAAAGTGAAGAAAAGAAGTAAAATCTTTGTTGATATTTAGAACGTGTTATAATAATGCATTTCATGATTTCAACTGCGCATGTGCAGATTAAGCTCAAGTTATAAAACGACGCGCGGCAATTATATTCCTTTTCAATAAGCCGCGCGTCGTTTTATGACTTGACCTTAATCATGCACATGCGCAGATGAAACCGTGAAATTTTATATTTTATGAGCCTAATCTTAATCATATTCCGGATCAAATTTTAAAAATATAGTACATACTATTTTCTATGAAGCACTTGTAGGCCTACACTTATATTCTCCTACACTAGTATTTGGGGTCTTCCTCGGAGTGTCTTCTTATTTACACTGTCTATCCTTCAATCATTACTCCATGATACTCCAACGCCGGTAGAGGAAGCGGAGCAGTGTTAAGCTTGCTTTCAGTCATAGGTCCATGGGTTAGAACTCTTATTACCGAGGACTTGTCTATACAAAAAACAAGCTTCACACCTTATGCCAGATACAGCACTTACGGTATTTTACAAAGGTCACAAAGTGTGGGGTTGGGGTGCATTGAACCGCGTCTGCCAGGAGCCGTTCAGTCTCCGTTGTATGAAAAAACTAAAGATTGTAATATACTGTAGTTATAATATATTAATTTCTTATTATTTTAGCTGAACCTAGGTGTCCAACATGCCCGACACCAATTCCATCCGATAAGGTATGCGGTGATGATGGAATAACGTACGCATCCCGCTGTGTTCTTCATCGTCGAGCCTGTACCCGACAAATTCGTACCAGACTTGACCACGAGGGACCGTGTGGAAGCAAGAAAAAAGAGGTCAGCAGTGGCTACATTCGATGCACTAAATGTCCATCCCCTCAAATTAGCGACATGGTCTGCGGTTCCGATGGAATGACGTACCCTTCTGAATGTTTCTTGGAAATTAAAGCTTGCATTAAACGCAATTCTTTAACAACGGCACATACTGGAAAGTGTGATCAACGAAAACCAAACCCTGTTATTACCAAGCCGATTCGATATAGACCAAGACCAAAACCCAAGACCACTCCAGCTCCAGTATCTACCACCGAGTCACCGGCATCAAGATGGGGAGGTAATAAGATATTCGTTTAAACTTAACGTAAAACTTAACGTTAACGAAAGACATAATTTATTCAAAATTGAAAGGAGTTAACCTACGTCCAAGATTTTCTCGGCGTACGCTAGTAAAGTTGTACGTAACTTCTGCGCATGCGTATTTCTAATTTGCCATGCATGTTGGGAATTAAGATTAATGTTAAAAAAATACCAATTATTCTATTTATTCTATGCAGACAACACAACTAATTTCAACAATCTGGAAAACCATCGAATTCATACCACAAAAATGTGGTTCCATAGAAGGGCATATTTCCTGGTGGTAGTTTATAATCCGAAATTCCCTTGGAAACACGGTCTAAGAATATTTCAACCAATCGCACCCAGTTGCTTAGTATGCCAGTGACAGTCCCTCAATAGGCCTACATACAGTACATCTAGTTTCGTGGGTACGTTTATAAATATATTTGTCCTATATTTTACTGTGTTAAAGCATGGAGAAAAGGGTTAAAGGAGCTTCGACACGACAACTTTAACGTTTATTTATTTTCGATTGTTCGTTGCTAACTTATTTCAAACCACTGAGATATATTCATACATCTTTTTTCTCACTAGCTACGCTTAGTTTTATTTAAATTTGAACCTGTCAAATTTGCTGAGACTGTGAATCTTGGAGAGTACGCTTTCAGGTAACTACAATCATACAGTGTTAAGTTAAGCATTGTTGTGATACATCTTTGATTAACGCCTTTTTGTCTTTTTATAGACAGTTGCTCCTTCCAGTGTCCAATTGATTTTAATCCAGTATGTGGAACCGATAACTTGAATTACCCATCGCCATGTATCTTAGAAAGATTCGCTTGTCATCTATATAATCCATCTCTACAAGTACGACATAGGGGCATGTGTATAAGAACAGGTTAAAAGGTAAGCACAATATCGATATCAGAGCAGATTTAAGGAGGGTACTGACCGGCTCCGGACCCCTTTCGGAAAGTAAAATATATCAATATTATTAACATCTTATATAAAAGAAAATATTAAGCAATCATAAGTCAAGAATTGATCCCTTAACACGCCCTGAGGGCATTTCCGGAAATCTAAAGACAAAAATTTCCAAAAGAGCATTCCCCGGACCCCACTAAAACTTAAAACTTTGATTCTCTATCATTCCCCTTCCGCCCCACCCCTCCCATTCTTCAAAAGTCTGCATCCGCCCCGGATATGAACATTAATAATACTTTGGAGTACGATGGTACAGTATATACAATATGAGGTGAAAGTTGTGATTCTAATCAATACAGGTGGGAAGGTAAACAGAGCATACAAAATCTTCACTGAATTAAATATACCGTACTATCGTACGAAAAAAAATACTATTGACTATTTTCCATACAACATTTGCTGTACTTTTCAGTGCCGGATTTAAGGGGGAATGGGATTAACAGACTTAAGCCCCTCATAAAATTGACCCGAAAAAATATTTTTAGGAGCAATGGGTAATACAAAAATAGTGGTATTTTTTTCGGGATTTCAATGTCAGCCCCCCCCCCCCCCCACTAGCCCCAACAATCACAATCCTAGATCCGCCCCTGCTTATGGTCTCCTCAGTATTTGCATGCTGTAATACTAGGCATACTTTCACGACGCGGCACTACGGAATATTTAGCACAATAAGTATTCCGCGAATGCTGAGAAGCCTATACAGTGAGTCGTGAAGTCAGAAGCAAGCAATTATCAAAGCAATTTTTTGTTTTAATGTTAATTGTATGATACGTACAATCCTATCGTAAGCGGACACATCCCATAACGGCGACTCTTTGAAAATCCCGTTTGTTCGTATTTAATTAGTTCATTTGGTACCTCCCGTAAGCGACCACCTTCCAAAAGCGGCCGAATGCACTTTTTGACTTACAATTTGGATTTTTGTAAGATAATTTACTTCCCAACTAATTTTATAAGGACTAAATCTAGTCGACAATAAGATAGTTGCAAAGTAGGGGGTTACAATGACAAATTCAGGTTAAAATATACATCCATGATTTCCATAACATGTGAAATTGTAAATCCAGCCATCTAGTCAAGCGTCTCATAAAATAAGCGATTTCACGGTTTCAACTGCGCATGTGCAGATCAAGTTATAAAACGATGCGCAGCAATTAGTATTTCCTTTCAATAA
Organism: Nesometra sesokonis; assembly: GCA_025631205.1. Taxonomy (NCBI): domain Eukaryota; kingdom Metazoa; phylum Echinodermata; class Crinoidea; order Comatulida; family Antedonidae; genus Nesometra; species Nesometra sesokonis. The sequence continues at coordinate 28,601 of JAOTQE010114776.1, forward strand.
GCCGCGCGTAGTTTTATGACTTGACCTTAATCATGCACATGCACAGTTGAAACCGTAAAATGGCTTATTAATATAATTGAGGCGTGACACGGCAAAACCACCAAGTTGTAGGAAAATTGAGTTATTGCTAAATCCAAATTATACTTTTAGCAAGCTTTACAATGAGGGATCAATCATCAAATTCGGGTATCTAGAACTGAAGTTATTGGACAAAATATACACATTTTTTTTGTATTTGTTTATATTTCCTGTTGTTTATTTGCTTATTTCTCAATAACTTCCTGTGCGACAACTTTGTGGTTTTTCCAGACTGTCCTCAATTATGATTAGGCCTATGTGACTGCTAATCTGGATGACTGAACCTGTCATATTTCAATGTGAACTCCCGTTAATACTGTTTATTATCACATTCTTTTTTTTTTCTTTCACAGATAATGTGGTTATCAAAATTCCCATGAGACACCTTGTGATTGACGTGCCAAATCTGTCTAGCTAAGAAACCGAGATATACAAAACATTTAACGCCTCTTCAAATTAGATTAATTCGACGTTCATTAGAGTGATTTCGAACTTACGACGCGCTTCTAGAATCTATAGCAATGTATTAAGTTTAAAAATGTAACAAACGTGTGCAAAATAGAGCATGTGGTACTATACTACGCAGAAGAAAGTCTAGTAGACGATCTATGTACGCTCATGATTCTGACAATGCATATAGAGTTTGTTAGGCCATGTTTCCACAAGAATTTCAGATTATCCGAAAAAAATATCGTTCAATCAAAATTAATTTAATAACTTAAACTGCGCAAACTCAAGGTAGACCATTGAATTGTTTCTTGTTATCGGAATACTGACTTCCGATGAATTTCGGGTGATTTTCCTTTTTATCTGTGTGGCACCACGGTGCATGATTCCGGGTCAAAGGTAAACAATTACCGCATTTATATCAATTATCGGATAATTGTCGGAATATAGGCCTACTAGGATAATTATCGAAAATTTTTCCAGTTAGAATAGGTTAAAACTCCGTTTCTGCAGCACTATCGGATACCTTTTATTACGAGAATTTATCGGATTATTTACCGTATTTTCTAATAAACGCGACCTTAGGCTCTGCAACCGGTCAGAAAAACAATGCGCATGCGCAGAATAGAATACCTTAAAAGACCGGCGTACACGTGAGGATGCTGATCAACGTGACTCGCGTAGCACTTTGCTCAAACATTTTTTTTGCCAGACACTGAGAGAAAATGCTTACAACACTAGACATTTTTTGAACGCATGGGAGCTGAACAAGCTGATTTGTGTTAAATTGCCTTGGTTAAATTTGCAGAATCAGCGCGCTTCAATTAATTTAAGTTTATATGCGCGTGCGCAGTTACAGCAGTAAGCATTTTAGCTTAACGTTGGCGCACAATGCGTGCGCAGTAATAGCAATGCTTAAATTTGTCGCACACTGAGAGCAAGTGGCACGAAAAACTAACATGATCAAAAATGATACGAATTACTTCGGTCACTGCCTCGCGAGCCACTAGACTACTCAGTATGGTCTAACAAAACATCAGAAACAAAATCAGTATCAAGTGCACATAGTATCTGTGGGACATTATTGCTGAGTAATCTAGTGTCTCGTGAAATTATTACTATTATTGGAATTCAAAGAACATCTCGGTCTTGTTGACAGAAAACAACTTGCAAATTGAAACTAGTAATTTGTAGACTTCCGTTTTAGGTCGTACCAAGAATTACCTGATATATTTTACTGGGTAGTTGACATCTTTTGCTTAACTTATTAAATAATTTGATTCCATGACAAAGGTTATAATTTTATTGTGATGAACTTTGTAACGGAATAAACATATTTTATGTCGTATAACGCAGCAACAAAAAAAAATCAATAGAGGTATCAATCAATGTATAGTATTCAACGGTTTATAATAACAATAATAGTGAATTACTCTTTTGTACTATATAATTTTTTGAAATGTATTACGTAAGTTAAAGATAAATTATTACTAATAAATGAATTTTTATGAACATACCGTGTTTCTTATTTATGATATATGTCAATACAGTTCTGCCTCCAAATGAAAATGACATAATGTAATAAATTTACCATTATTATGTTGTTTAGCATTTTAGTAATTTGCGATTATAGTCCAACAGGTAGAATATTGTAACACGGTTACCGGCAATTGTGACCTGTATATGTGTATAACTGCTGATCACAGAGACTTCATTTTCAACGCAAGTTGTTAGTGATATTTTTCTATTTAACAAATAAACTGTTTTAAACATGACAATGATCTACAAATAATACCGAACCAGAGGACAGATATACCAACTAATAAACTTAATGGCCAAAAAACTCACATAGCTACATTGACTTGTATTATTAGTGTACTAGTGATTACTTGTTTCACTATTTTTAGAAGTTTCGCTTCCATATTACAAAATGTATTTATTTATTCGTTATTTGTTTTTATATGAATCTGTATGTCTAAGAGGAAGGACGGTTTGGCATTTTGAAGTTTTTTTTTTTTAATTATAATTCTCATTCATATGCATTATGATTCTAACAATATTCCCGTACTGTGAGGCCCACAGCCCCTATCGAATATGGATTCACACCATTCCATCGTCTGAAGGGCTTCCAGACACGTCCGCGTTCGACGAAAATTACACAATTATTTTGAATACTCTACTTTAAAACATACTAAGCCTACGGGGCAGAAATGGCTTCCAATATTTTAATCACAATCGTAATCAGAACATGTCCTGTATGGCCCTATTTTGAATTCATATGCTGATCCAACGAGAGCATTGTTTATCGCTTCTATACCAAACGTATACATAATTGTAACTGGTCATGATAAATCATTTGAGTAACAAAACATTGTATACTGTAGCCCATAATGATTGTTAATCTCAGTGCTTTCACGTTATTTAGTCCAGTAACCAGTGTGAACGGAAACGTGGATTACTAAGCTCATCTGGGAATTCTGTCCAGACGTGATTGCATTAGGGACATGACAAGTTCGTCTACGATCAGGTAGCGAACACCTAGCGGAAGCGCTTTTCACAGTTATAATAAAAACCCTATGGTTCATAATGTTTAAGAATGAACTTACACATGTTAAACTCAATTAAATTAAATTAACTCTTTAATCTTGATCAAATACGAATGTCAGTAATTCTTAATTAATATGTTTACAAGTTATTTAATAGCCATAGTTCGAAGTACATAGCCACTGGGTATTTTGAAAATCATTTTTTAAAGTGAAAATAATTTAGTAAGTCATAATTACCTTACTGCGGAGGAACGTAAGGACATGGAATGTTTATGGTTCTGGCAACATTTTAAAACAACCCACCCCCCCCCCACCCCTCTTCCACCCACGATACAAATATTATGCATGTGACCATAACTAGTTAAAGATCAAACAATTACTAAAATTCTACACTTCGAATTTAAACACAAAAGGGTTTGAGGGCAATTTTATAAACATGGTATTGTCGTTTTCGAGCATCTTTGTCGGGTACGACGAGCCTACAATGCTAGGACTGAGATAGGCCTAACCTTTAATCAGTGTCGGTCACTTAATTAAATTCCACGCCTTGCATTCGGCACTGTGGCAGTCACATCATTCCTTTTACTGGATCCACTTGTGTAAATATATAGATCCCCTAAACGTAAATTTAAAAATAATAAGATTCAATGTCACTGCGATAACTTTAAACTAACTAAAATAGTGTACAAATTATTATTAATCTCATCAACGAAAATTAAATATATTCTTCGTTTTGTTGGTTTATCATTTAATTATTGGCGACTGATTTGTTTTCCTTCTACTAAACTTTGTTATTGTGGGGAGCTGGGCCTACTAGAAATTAGTTTGAATTTAAAAAAAAAACTTCATCTAGGATAGGCCTAAATCCTAATGGACCAACCGATCGACCGATCAAAAAACAGCAACAACAACAACAGTGACAATTATAAGGTAGATGAGTTTAAAAATACTCATTTCAGACTTTTAGAATAAAAAGTCCGACGTCCTTGGCGGTCCTCTCATCATACACTCGAGCTCCACCTGCATAAACCTGGTTCGGATCCTGAGTAAGGACATATCGGTGTTCGCCTTAAATGTTTGATGTTACCATGGTTACGAGGAAAATAGTAACCTACAAATTGCGAAGTGATAGCAAGTTAAATGTTTTTATCTTGTATAAATAGTACGTTTTGAATAAAATAAAAATACCTAGGACTATGATATTCACACACAACAACCTACAATACAATGGGTATTTAATGGATACAAGTGGTATTAAGGAGATGAAGTGTTGTATCCTAGGCCCACTTACAACACCCGGAGAAGATTTGGACACACACTTGATCAACCGGTTCACTCCCAGTGGAGCCCCTCTAACAAATCACTTGAGATTTTCATCAACTTATATGCTTAAGTTTCAATATTGTACATCAGTTTTCTTCTTGGAGATAAAAGGATATATCAGGAAACAAGATGCATATTTATAAAAGGTATTTGTTGTAAATTAACAATCTATTTAATTATTATTACTAGTATTATTTAATTTAAGCAGTTTTTATCAGGCGGTATATGGGACACATATGGTTTCTATTAAAAAAAACAATGATGGACATTCCGACAGTGTTCCGTAAGTTTTAGTCAAATTAAACATTTAAATGTACAATAAGTAGCAGTCCGGTAGTAGCAGCAGAAGTAGCAGCAGCAGTAGCAGCAGTAGCAGCAATACCAGTAGTAGTAGCAGTAACAGTAGTAGAACCAGTAGTAGTGGGTGTAACAAAAATGCACCACGCGTTTGGCGTTTTAACAAAAAATCCGGTAATTAAATAATGACACCAAAGACTTGTATATTATTTACATAATCCGAATTTAGAGTTGATAAAAACAACTCTTTAAATACATGATAATTAGATAGTCAACCTTCTCATTTACAAACTTCTCATTTACAAACCTTCTATTTTACAAACACTATTTTGTCAATGACGTCAGTAAAATAATTGCCACTGATGTAATATTCGATAATTTATCTGTGATATATTTTTTGTTTTTTATATTTTTTCCTTCTAGTTCATTTAACCAACTTTGTTTAACAACCAAGAGCACAAAATAAACACAAATAAGTGTTTTGGAGGTCTCACTTGGCCAGGTTTCATGAACCTTCTCATTTATGAACTTTCTCAATTACAAACACCTTCCAGCCCAAGGGGTGTGTAAATGAGAAGGTCGACTGTACCGATAACTACAGTGTGTCGTACATTCATAAGGTGGATTGGACGGACACCAACAAAATGTCTGATGCCTTTTACGCACTCTGAGGCTCATTCAAATGATGAAAACATTAATGCTGAAATATTACACGAAGGCATGTATTTCAATACTTGGAATAAAAGCAGTAAAATCAAAACTTAATTAGCGATATTTAGACGATTTCCCTCCCTAAAATTAATATGTAAAAAACGAAAATAAATTCCGAGAAATGTATAAAATATTTTTAAAATCAACCAACTGAAGACAGTGTCCGAAAATGCTGTATTGTAGAGAACACCCTCTAGAAAAGCAGGTAGGGCAATGTGATACAAATATTCATAAATAATACTAGCCACAGTACATATCTGAGACAGTAAATTTCTCCCATTGTAAGATTAATGCTGGTGGCAGAACGTGCGCCAAGAGGAATTGCGCCCTCTTTGTAGATTTGTACAGTGTCGGCTATTGTTCTAAGAAAAGAAATTGTAATCGATGTGATTAATGATACTTCGTTGTAGATTACTCCGAATTTGTAAAGCGCATCGTGGGCACAAAATTTGTGAAATAGAATTTACAAAACACAGTAAAACCATGGAGAAATGTAAAACTGACTTCAAGTTCCATTCTGAAACCCATCAGCGGTTTGAGCCTTTCGGGCACACAATTTTCGTCACGTACACTAATTAGCATGATACCAGGCCTAAAATGTTGAAGTTTCCATTATATTTATATTTATTTTTTGTTATATCGATAAATTTATTTTCGAAATGAAGTTGATTCATGGTCATTATTAATTATCCGGCAAAGTAGACATCATTATCATTATCATTATTATTATGTAAATCGGCGTTCCAGCGAAAGCGGCGATATGAATCAGGATTAGGGGAGTACCGACTAAAAAATACGCGACCGAAATGATCGTGGTTCTAATCGATATTCTGGCCTGGGTGCGGAAGTGCTTTAGGTATAATAATTCAATACCAGCCATATGGCCACAGACTTCGGTGGTTGTTGTGGGCGAAAAGACCAGGTCCTGAAAAGACCCGGTGGCATGTTGTATTTTGGCCGGTATCCGAATCATTCGCCAATTCATTCTGTTGTGTCGTCGCTAAAATACCAATCTTAATGGTTAGTTGTTGACACATAATCTATATATATATATAAATTAACGTAAGGGATATTTTCAGTAAATCGGACGTAACTTCTGGATTATTTATTCAATGGTGTTTACTAAGATGGTACACATCTGATGGTATAAGGACCGGGTTATGATAGTGTAAATAAGAATATTAACTTATGTTAAAAAAAATACCAAGAGACTACTACCTGAAACCAACGTGAAAAACAGAAGCGAGTCGGGAAAAGCTTGACGAAGATCAAAGGCGCCCCTATCTTGGTTTAGTACAATGAATGTTCTGGTGTACGAAATAAGATCCAAAGTGGAGGCCAATCAAATTTCGTTAGATAATTGTTTGCCAATTCATACCATATATAACACGCTGATGTACGCGAAATGCGGTGGATTGAGATGTGTAAAAACATTTAGAATTGATCTTTAAATGGTACCAAGCTAAATTGCCAATTCTTCAGTGGGTTAGGATCATTTCATGGAGACACATTTGTTGACCGTGTTTATAGAAATATCTGTAACAGAAGAAGAAGAAACAGTTTATTTTTAATTGTATAAATATTTGTTTCTGAATGTGTCTGGTGAGATAAATAATAGCCTGGATACGTTTTGTATTTTATATAAAATATAATGAACAACAATAGCCCTATTTTACCTAAATATAGGCTTATAGATACTTTATCTTGTGAGATTTTTGCAGCTGAAGTATTTGGACCATAACCCAATACTAATTCGAAGGTAAGGGCAAGAGTGATTCCTTGGTGATTAGGCTAGCTTAATTAATAACAGTATATCACATCCGCACTACTCAATTACCTGTAATTGTCTGCACTGCAGAACTTAACCTAATTTAATATAATTTATATAAGACGTAGACACATTCTAGAATGGAACCTTACCATAATTATACAATCTCTTTTGTCAAACAGCGGTCCAGTTTACAAGTGTCAAGATATTTACAGTCCAGTGAACTCTGAACTCCCTTTTTCCAATTAAATCCACCTATGATTTTTACAACTCTTTGTGTCTCATCAAACAGAGTTTTCTACAAAATTACAATAAAATAACACATATGAGGCCTAGTGAGTGGCACCGTCTAGGCCATGGGCTTCGAACCCAGGACATTCTGGTTGGAAGCCAAGCATGTTAACCCCCAAGACTTAACTCCACATCTCAAACAAACTTTCCTTTTCCATTTTATAATAGTCTTATGGGATATTAAATAACATTGTGTTTATTAACCACTTATTTTTGCCTGCCAACGCTGGCCTCAAAATAATATCGATTACCTGACATGTGTCTTTCTTCTAATGTTTGAATGATTTTTTTTGACAGAAAATTCAATAATGGAGTTTTCATAGTTTTGATGATAGTTGGATTTACCTTTGGATTTTCGACGGCTAGAGGTACGTGCTAATTATTGGAAATGTAGCATTTTGCAAGTGTTATGCAAAATCGTTTTCATTTTCAAAAATATATTAAAATACAATGCAATAATTGCTGTAAATAGGAAGTGGGTACATTCAGAATGGTGTCTATATTTAATGAGTAAATTGCACATTTTTAGTAACTCTGAAAAAACATCTAGTATTATTAATTAATTGAATATCCAGTATTCATTGGACATTAATACATATTTTTATTAAATAAAACGTAAAAATAAGTTCTGGTATTTTAATGTGAAAACTAATTTAAAATCATTTTCATCTTTGTTTACCTAATAATTAATTTTGTAGGTACAGGCCAACTCGAATCTAATTTTTCATCTCTCAATATTTCTATTGGAGAGTCAGATTAATTATAATAGAACAGCAAAAAAAAAATCTTTGTGTTGCGACAGCACACAATTTGAAAAATTTGGGTCGGGCCTATTATTTCAAAATACTCCTTCTCTTGATTTTTGGTAATTTAAAATTTTAATTCTACTATTAGTCTATGTCTTGAGGTAACTTTATGTATTCCTATACACTTTTAGGAATATCTTTATGTATTTCTTATAATTTTCGTGATTTTTTTTTTCATTTTTAAAATTTGGAGGTAGGAAAATTTGTAAACACCGACAAGATTTTTAAAATTTGTGGTCAGTCGAACTTTAGCAACACATACATTTTTAGGTGTCTTTCGGATAAGGCGTTAAACCATTGATCCCGTGTGAAACAATTGCACGCCAAAGAACACAAAATACTTTTTATGCCCTTGATACCTCCGGGATGCTTTTTGTTTTATTTATAAAAATAGCTCTTGCATGAAGAATGTGAATTACTTAAATTATACATCCATTCCTAAATAGACCTGATCATTAACAAAATAGATATTGCCTCCTTTGGAAAAACTAGCTTTGCAACTTATTACTTCTTTGACTTGCTTTTGGTGGTTCTGGTTCCTATAGCCTGCTTACTCTAACTCTACTCTTATTTATTTGCTATTTAATGTGTCTGATTGCTAAACAATACTTTGGCCAGTCAGTATAACGTAAGACTTGTAATCCAAGAATCACTATCTTTTCTGAATGTGAAAAGGTGTTTTTAAGCATTGAGCGCCCTCAATGTTCAATTTTTTGTGGCTTTGATATTATTTGAAATCTTTATGTACTTTAAATCTTAGGTATATTATCGGACAATATTAGCTCTGTCGGCATAATTATATCAGCGTGAAATTAAAAAAACAAGGTGAAACAATGGCACATTTCCTAGATTTGACTATTTCAATAATAATATTCATTTTCATTCAGGATTCAAGATTTTGTTTATTATTATTATGCATACATGTATGTTTTATGAAAACGAGATACATAAAACACATAGATATATTATTACGGCTAGATGGTGATCTTAACACTGTAAAAATGGCAGTCCATGTAGGCGCCTACTATT
>JAOTQE010114777.1:0-24857 GCA_025631205.1 Nesometra sesokonis
AGATCAAACTCCAAAATTAAATTTCCCAAATTATCCCACCATCGAACTTGTTTAAATTCCACCAGCTGTAAAATTGAACTCAGTTACCCAATATCCCACTGATTAATAATCTTACATCAGCCATTATACGTTTTTGTGTCGGAGAGAATATCAAATATAAAAATAGCCTACATACTTTATTGTCCAAAACGTATGGAAATTACACTGCTCTTTAAGACTGCCTTAGCTATCACACTAATACTTGGCCTAATTAAAATAATAAAAATAATAATAACAATAGTAATAATAGTAATATCCATCAAAAGAAATGTACAGTCGACCTCATTTACACACCCCTTGGGCTGGAAGGTGTTTGTAAATGAGAAAGTTTGTAAATGAGAATGTTCAGGAAGACTGGTCAAGTAAGGTCTCCAAAACACTTATTTGTGTTCATTTTGTGCTGCTCTTGGTTGTTAAACAAAGTTGTTTAAATGAACTAGGAGGAATAAAATATGAAAAACAAAAAAATATAAAAGATAAATTATCAAATAATTACATCAGTGGCTAGTAATTTACTGACGTCATTGACAGAATAATGTTTGTAAAATAGAAGGTTTGTAAATGAGAAGTTCGTAAATGAGAAGGTTGACTGTATCTTAAATAGTTCTGGTTGTAATTACGTATACCGGCTGGCCAGAACGAGTATTGTAACGGTCCGTATGTACATTCACCCTCCTCATTCTACCACTTCTCCAATAACGAAGCTTGCAATGTTGCCATGAAGCGGACGGTATTTGTCTTCCAATGTAGTCTGTAGACGAACCTACTTTGATAGAACAACTTGTGATTATTGCCAACTGTATTAAATATTCATATACCCAGTATTTCACGCCAGATTTGGCCAAAGCCAATTACATCTTGCCCCAGCTTTGTATTCTACTTGGCTCGAAGAAGGCTGCGTGTTTGTTGTTTATTTATATCGTATTAATCCACTTTTGATATATTTATGCCATAAGATCACAAACGTCAATTTTTAATACGTATTACATCGCACTTGACTCAAAATTAAACCTGTTTTCAGGAAAACGCTTCTTTATATACAAACGTTGAAATCTTTGGATTTAAAGCTGATTTTGAAATTTAAGTAGGCCTTATATAGAAATTATATAACCGAAATGTTCTTAACATAAACATATAACTTTATAAATATAATGCATGTTATAAAATATACCGTGGCCTACTCTGTCGTAGTTACTGCGACCACAATACAACACTGACTGTTAATGTGTTGTTTCTACATGAGGCCTATAGTTTTGTACCGTACTGTCAGTAGAATTGCATTTAAACATTGCTAAAAATAATGTTTTTAGCTTCGTGCACCTTACCTTAAACGGACGATAGACGTATAAATTCGTTTCCGTAGGTTTTGCCTTGATTCCTCCAGGTTCTACAGTAATGCCTACATCGTGTTATCCTTTGAATTCCGAACCATGCTTTAGATTGTATTGTCTCTCAATGAATATACATTCAATCTATAGGTGTAATTTATTATTGTATAAAAATATATAGGCCTATATATTATATGTCTAGTTTCATTGAACTAGGTTTTGTTTTTTCGTTAGGATCTGTTATAGGTCTCTTAAAAATTACTATAACCAAACGGTAAAAAAACAGGATTCAATCTATATCTACAAGCGAAGTATTCAGCAATACCAAGCCTAAGCATAATACAGTATTTGCATAGCTCCAGTATCGAACTTGAGACTAGGCCAGCCTAAATTGTCTATTGAAAAGATTCTGCTTGTTCGACTATGCTTGTTATAGAGTATGCCTAATTTTAGATTTATGGTAGTTTTCTGCTCGACGTAGATTTCTCTTCGTTTGGTGGCTTGTCTTTCTTTGGTGGGGTTGGCCTTCGTTTTATTTTTTTGTGGAGGACGGGGAGGTGTTTCCGTTTTTTTAGTTTTTACTTTTGGTGATTTCTTTTTAAATTGGTGTGTCCTTTTCTTTCCTGATTTGTTTTTTTTTATTTTGGCCCTAACGGCCATTTACAGACTACCCGTAGGTAAAAAAAGTTCTTCAAAATGGCTATTTTATAATCCCCAACAATTTTTAACAGGTTAAGTAGGACGGGGCATTGAACGATGTTTTCCAAAAGACTTTTGCTTTCTTAAATCCATCCAATTTTAATTGACTTTATATTTTAATTATTAGTAATCTTTACTATAGAAAACTTCCGCATTTATGTAAGCTTTAAAAGAAATATGAAAATTGTGTTCGCAATATAATAAATAAGTTGATTAATATGCTTTAACAACCCCTCCCCCGCTACTAGATTATGTGTTTACTGTAGATACCGGCATCCTTTATTGTGGGAACTTCTTGTGAACAATGTTTCGGTATAATATAATTCCTGATAGGAATTTCTTAAACCTGGTGTTGTCTTCTGTAAAGAATTATTACAAGTAAAGGGAATGAGGTCAACTTATCTTAATATTTCGATATTTATTAAGTCATCATCAGGTACCAATCAATAGACAGCTCCTGATCAACTTTCCGTAATACAGGATCTGGTACTGTACTGTATCACGGTAGCCCGCTGTTGGTTGTCCATAATGTATGACATTTATCTCAACATTTCGGCATTTTTTATGTAATCGTCAGGTACCAATATATATTTTCTGACCAGAATTCCTTAATTCGAATGAAGATCTGATAGTAAAATGACATGCTGTTTGTCGTCCATGCTGTATGACTCCAGATAAAAGCAGTGTGATCAATTTATCTCAACATTTCTGCATTTTTTATATAATCTTCAGGTATCAATATTTTCTGACCAGAATTCCTTTATTAATGAAGGTCTGATAGTAAGGTGACCTGCTGTTTGTCGTCAATGCTGTATGACTCCAGATAAAAGCAGTGAAGTCAATTTATCTCAACATTTCTGCATTTTCGTATGTAATCTTTCAGGTATCAGTAGATATTTTCTGACCAGAATTAATTCGGATGAAGGTGGTAGGAAGTGCGAGACCGTAACCTGTTTTTTGGTCATCTTATGACGATAGACAATTCCTTAATATAAAGATGTGGTACCGATGCTTACGGCAAACTTATGACAAATGCATTCCAAATACAGTTTCAACATTTATATTATGGAAGCAGTTGACGCAGCGGTGGCCTTTCGGGCTTCCAATCAAGAGGTCGGTGGTTCGAGGCTCACCCTGGTCGACTTTTTGTGTTACTAGGCAAGACACTTTATCCACGTTGCCTCTCTCCACCCAGGAGTATAAGGGTACCTGGGAGGTACAATTGCCATATGCGCTGATTACAGCTGCAACATTGTGGAATGGATTGTATTCCATAGGTGTTTGTCCCAATGACTATGGTAATAATTGTGAAGCCCTTAGAGGCCTTGGCAATAAGCGCTATACAAATATCACATTATTATTATTATTAACTCATAATCAGGTATCAATAAAACAAATTCATGACCTGAATTTCTTAATAAGGTATGAGCTGGATACAGTATCATTTTGTTAGTCGTTTAGGTTGTCCAGAGTGAGTAAAGCCATTTTATCTTAAGGTTTCGACATTTTATTAAGTCATCAGAAAGTCATCAGCATAATAACAGTTTTTGCTACTTCGTGGTGTCGCTGTCACTGTCGATATCAATATTGCAAGTTACAATAAAAGAGTGGGAAAGGCGTATTGCCGCAAGATAGAACATGTTAAGAAATAAGTTACTGTAACCTGCTATCGATCGTTCATTGATATTTTGTCGGTGGTGGACAATCATCTTTTAAAATGGACTTAATTATTTGTCTTAGATGTGTTGTATTATCAATATGTTTGTTTCATTAAATTTATGAACAGAATATAAAACATCGATTTGTACAACTCCTAACATAAGTTTTAATTGAAATGAAATCGACTTTATTGGTCAACTAAACGACCTCAGGTCAACGACTTCGTGACCTATAAATAATAAATAACGTACTTAAATTAAAAATTGGTTTAATACGCTATAGAGAGATGATAATTTAAGTAGATTGATATTCAATACTATTAAGTTAAAACGTATTTTAATATATTTAATTTGTTCAAAATGTATGTTTTATGCTGATGTCTAGATTAATCCAGAACCCCCTTTTTCCCAAAGCTAACGGGAATATATTGCGGTAACTAACATTAGTCCTCTTATTAAGTTATATAATATATAACAGTTTAATTTATCTTATTTTATATCGTGATATTAATTGTTAGACCTATTTATTGCGGTATTATTATTTAGACCTGTGTTTTAAATATTGTATTTTTATTTTTTATAATCAAAAAGAAAACCAGATTAGTGCAGTTAACATTTGGTTTATTATATGCCTATTTTATTTCCTATATATCATTAATTTTATTGTATTGTACATGTAATTAATTAATTAGAGGGAATGTGCCACTGATAAAAATTGAATAGGCCTACTAAAAAAAACAAAGGCCTATTCTATGTACTGTTATTATGAAGTAGGCATATATAATAAACAAAACTACAATATTAAAGTTTACATACGAAGTTTGCGACCTGCTTTGCTTAGCGCACTGACAGAGATGATCACGTGATTTGTGATAATGTTGATTTAATAATGGTACATTTGAATTCTACCGATACATTTGATCATCCGTCCTATATTGTTACTAAATCCGTAATAAAAATAATTTGTCGTCTGTTAAGGGGTTGTTCACAGTAACGTTGATGTTATTAACTAACCGTCTGTTCAAATTCCGCAATAAACGCGCTTATAGTACGCGTTAGAATATTAGTTTAAAAATCTATATTAAACGCCCCTAGCGTTAAGACAATTGCGTTTAACGCTTTTTGTAACACGCGCTAAGGATCGAAGATGCGCACCCCGGCGGGCATGAGGCGTGTATTTTGGCCGATAGTTCGATCCCCTTAGAATCACAAACTGTAAATCTTTCCTGTTCGTAACCTTATCTGATTAATATTTTATGAATGAACGGTTAAACTTTAGTAATAGAAACAAAGAAACTATAGGTACAAACCACACCTGCGAGGTATAATACTCTTGTAGTGAATTAACTATTTACAGATTTTATTACACTTTAGATGGCAATGACATCTTTGAAAAGACTTTTGTAAAGAGCTGTTGCGTAAATAAAAAGAGTTATTCTTTTTGGATTTGGTGTACGTTACACAAACGTGTTAAATACATGTAATATGATATTGCACCGTTACTAATAGTAACTGACGATTAATTCGCGTATTTTGACAAATTATTTAGGTAGCATTCAGTTTACCGGATGTTATTCGATGTGTACCGGTAACAGTACATAACTGTGAAACTATTATGAGAACAAGTTAGGGTTAACGGTCGACTAAAGTTCAAGTCGGTACTTTAATACCGCAATATGGCTAAAATATAGAATAAATAAATAAGTATATATTTATATTAATTTAATATCACTTGATAGTGTACTTATGGTATTAAAGTTGATCATTTCTGAAGGTTGGATAACAAAATCGAAATGCTTACCAAAATCATGGGCGGAAAAAGAACACACTACTTCATTAGTAAAACACCTTCTTTAAGAGACAAACTTACGCTCGTCTTTACAAAACGTTTGTAAAAACTAAATAACTTTTGTCCAATAAAACATGTTTTGTTCATCACAAATGGTTTTGGTGGCCTATGGCAGAACAAGTAGCGTGTTTTCGGGGTTTTTTTGTCTGGTGCCCAGTATGGTACTGTGTCTGTACGTTGATGGCAATAACAAATTGGCAAATTGAAAATATAAATGCGTCATACGTGTGAACCAAAAATGAATTGAGGTTTTTAATCATTTTTGTTTCATAGGTCTATTGAAGAATTCTTTTCGTCATCATGTCGTCGTCGTCATCATCATCACCATCGTCGTCGTCGTCAACGACGTCTTCGTCGTCATCTTCGCCGTAAATAATCTTCATCGTTATTCCCTTCGCCATCGTCATCTTCATACTCATCACCGAGGTTTTTATTTGTATATTCTTCATTTTGACTTTCAAGTTTTATAACAAGTAAATATTGAAGAATTGTTTTCATCAACATTACCACCATCGTCGCCGTCGTCTTCATCATTATCATCATCATCATCATCATCATCATCATCATCATCGTCGTCGTCGTCGTCGTCGTCGTTATTGTTATCGTCGTCGTTATTGTTATCGTCATCAATATCATCGCCGTCGTTATCATAATCATCATCATCTTCCTCATCATCATCATCATCGTCATCATCATCTTCGTAATCATCATCATCATCATCAACATCAACAACACCTCCACCACCACCATCATCATCATCATCATCACCATCATCATCATCAATCATCATCATCATCATCATCGTCATCGTCATCATCATCATCATCATCATCATCATCATCATTATCATCATTTTTACGTAGCCTAATATTTACAAAATTCAAACAAAAAAGTGATTTTTTGCATAACAAAGGCGATAAATGATAGAAGTGAATCTAAACCAGCTGATCCGCCAGACATAGCGTTCAATTAGTAGTGATTAGGCTTCCATGTTGCTGTTATATTTATTGTACTTAAAACTACTGTGAAGTTGACACAACTTAATCCGAGTTTGAGGTAAATTGCTTTATCAGCGACGCTTCTCGTTACATACTAATTCCAATCAAACACTCCACGCTTAATATGTAGTTTATGTATAACAACAGCTACTAAAACTTCAACTATTAAAATGGTATTTGTTCACAATCACTAATTCAATTGACTAGCAATAATGCCTCGACTTTCCTCTCTCCATTCTGTTAACTCGCATTTTCAAAGTTTTTTTTTAACAGCCATCAATATCTGGTGGGGCACTGTTTTCTCCAGCTTCTTGAAGATGCAAGGTAACTTCGTCAAATAGTTCTGTGAACATCGCCAAATTCTGTTCTCAGGACTGACTAGCTGGTAAAACATTTTCAAACACTTTAAAAACTGTAAATATCAGTAACATAAAAACAGTACCATAAATTGACACAAATAAATGTTAATAATAACGAGTGTATACAACATGATTATTATTTACAATTGCAATAAAAGTACAGTCTGGTCTGTTACAAATGATAACGCTAAGTTTTTAATCTCGATGGAGTTTTATTCTCCTGCAAGTTTCTTTAAACGTAAAATAGTGTTCAGTGAATGGGTGTCATTCTTAAATAATTGCCTTTTTTGTTCTCTTCGATTCTTCATGGTTCGTCTCTATTTCGCCCCATTTAGTCTTCTTCATAATTCATAAATAATTGCCTTTTTTCTCTTCAATTCTTCATGTTCCGTCTATTTTTTCGCCTCCTTTAGTTTTCCTCTTAATTACCTAAATAATTGCCCTTTTCTGTTCTCTTCGATTCTTCATGGTCCGTCCCTATTTCATCTCCTTTTAATTTTTCATCTTGTCCTTTCTTTTTAGTTTAACTTTTCTCCTGTCTTTTTCCTTCTATCGTATATCGACTTTCATCATTCCTTTTTCCTTCTAGTAACTGTATCCGTAGACACCTGTCCAGAACTCAATACACCAGCTCCTATTGAATTCTTCATGGTCCATCTCTATTTCGCATCCTTTAGTCTTCCTGACTTTGAGTGTTCCTCGTTTGATTGATCTTCCTCGTCTTATTTATTTTTGTTTTTCTCTGTCCCTTTTTCTTCTAGTAACCCTATTCGTAGGCTTACCTGTCCAGAACTGTCACCACATAAGCTCCTATTGATTTCTTCATGGTCCGTCTCTATATCGCCTCCTTTGGTCTTCTATAGCTCATCCTGAATGTTGGGGTTTTTCTTTGGTCGTCCTCGACTTGTTCTTTTTTGTTATTTTGACTTTTCTCCGTTCCTTTTTTTTCTTCTGTAACCGTATCCGTAGGCCTACCTGTCTAGAACTCAATACACTGCTCATTTTGAATTATTCATGGCCCGCCTCTATATCGCCTCCTTCGTTCTTCATTTTGTGTTTTCTTGGCTTCATGTTGTTTTTTCTTTCTGAGACTACTATAGAAAGATCAGTTTCTTTTTAGTTTAACTTTTCTCCTGTCTTCTCCTCTACTAGTAACCGTATCCGTAGTCCTACCTGTCTAGACACCATCCCATGATTCATTTCGCCTTGTTCCTCCTCTTGTTTCTTCTCTATTTCTTTGTTTACACCTTTGTCCATTACAGTAGGCCTACCTAGACCTAATCGTTCCTTACTCAATAAGTCAAAATCTAATCGGTGTTTAAATTCCCTAACTCACAATCCTGGATCGGCTCCATGATGTTATGATGTTAGAATTAGAACAGACATGAAGTTATAATTAGTTTAAACTTCATGGAACGATCAAACTTCACAAACTGCTATAGGCCTACTGTAGGCTAGGCCAGTTATTATTATTATAGGCCAGTACTCAATGATTAGTGGCGAGTTAATAGGTAAGACAGGCCAGTACTCAATGATTAGTGGCGAGTTAATAGGTAAGACTTAAACTTGGACTTTAGGCCTATATATGCTCTTCAGTTGTTAAGAGACAAACCCTTTTTTAATTTGCAAAAAAATATAGCTTTTTCTATACTTTTCTATTAATCGCGGTGAGTTGTTTGCGATGATTTTATTAATTAGTAATATGAAGTTCAACTGTGCATTCTAACCAGAGACGCTAAGTCTTTAATGGGCTTAACATTTAAAATACCAAATGACGTAATTTCAATAATATGACGGAATATTTAGTGTAGATGAAATGGGCGATCAACATCACCATTAACAACACCAGTCAAAGAACAATCGAAACTTATTTATGTATTAATAAAATAGCTTTTTTGACATCTGTTCTTAACGCCGATTTATGCTAGCAGAAAAACATGGATTATATTTGCAACTATATTGAGTAGTGACTTAACACCTGCATTCGACAACCCAAAAGTCCTTTTAACTCATCTAAAGATGACACCGCTATGCGGCTGCGCATATAAATAACATCACCATTCCGACTCTTAACATCATCTCTTCTTTTGTAAAAATAAGTCGGATAGATTTTACGATCGAACCCTAGAAGGCGAGCTCTCGTCATTCATGTGGTATTTCAGTATGACAGCTACTGTATAGTAAAGTCGACATAACACTGCGGATTATAATCTAATAGAATTACACAGATAACTTTAGTTTTTTTGGTCTAATATGTAGCTTATATAAGTCCGTAGTGGATAATTACTAGACGTGTGCTAGATAATAATATAGGCCTAGATTTCTGGTGATTTCGTCAAGTTTAACAATCAGATTATTATACCCTGTCATAAAGTTCTGGCATGAAGCTTAATTAACACCGAAGCACAGGTGATGCATTTATTGTTAAGTATTTTAGGAGATATTGCTTGTCTCAGGTAAACGAACAATGGAAAACTCTGATATGTGTTGTAGTTTATCATGAATCGAACAATGAAAGTTCACCTAAACAAATTAATTACGAAGGATTAGGCCGCATCTGTGGTGATTTATCGCCGTTATCTCGTTTCTTTTATGTGATTCTTTCTTTTTTACTGATTCCATCCCATCATCATTTAAGTTGTTAACATTATGCCATCGTATTCCTCTCATAGTTTGTCATTAGGATCATAACATGATCATGATCATCATCATCATCATCATCATCATTATCATCGCCATCATCATCGTTATCGTCATCGTCATCAATATCACCGCCACCATCATCATCATCTTTATCATCATCATCATCATCATCATCACCATCATCATCATCATCATCATCATCATCATCATAATCACCGTCGTCGTCGTCTTCCTCCTCACCGATGTAACCCATCTCTGTAACTGCTAGAATTTGAATAGTGATAATTATCAGCATTAACACGGTGATTATATGATTAGGCCTAATTATTAAGCCTATATTCATTGCCATCATAACCACTTCAGTCATAAAATACGTAGGCTAAATAGCACTTTTAGTGAGCTATTTCTATTTTTTTCAATGAGTTGTCATTTCATATAGGTTTAAAACTAGGCCTAATATTGTTTAACCATTATGTTAACTTTTGTTAAATAACAAAACTCCGTGTATTTTTCATTATTTATTCATAACTTCTAATAGCTTTTATTATGAAGTCCATCTTAAACTCCAATTTTTGCCTCATCATATGACGCTGTGAAAATCAGGTAATTTTTATTATTTCAAAACAGTCATTCGGTGTTTTAGCCTATATTAAACAAAACCACTAGGCGGCTTAGCCGTTTAAACAATCAAAGCAACTTTTTATTCCTATTTCATCGTCCCACGAATCAGGATGATTAGTGATCAGATATTTGTCTTTACATTTGGCTGGATTTAATTGAATACCAGTGATTAATTACCGTTAGTATTGCAGATATAATTAGCAAATCCCATCGGCCACGTAGCTATTTCTCAGTCAAATGATCGCTATTTACAAAGAGTGTTATTCTTATTCGTAGTGAATATCACGTACGGATGAGTATATCTGAACAGACAGTTCTAAAAACAATACAGGCGAATGTGTTTTTGATAATTATTTACACAACCACGTATTTTAAAAGGCCTACGCTCTATATCATAGCCCGTCACCGCTTTAAAATACGCACGTCTCCGCATGCGTCAGGACACGCAACTAGGCCTAGGTTTCATTGCAATTAGCGTGAACTTTGGGTGATATATCTCACCATCTGATTTGATAATATTATCATGACTTGGCATGAAAGGCTGCGATAGACAAAATCGAATCTATTGATCCACCAAGTTAATGAAACATCAAAACATCAAAAATAAATGGAAATTTTTTAACGAAGCTATACGACTGACCGTTTTTGCTACTCTAATGCGAAGAACACTAGAAATTAAATTGGCGTGCGCTTACGTGACACGGCTCAACTGCTACTCAACACGACTTAATTATGTCTGTTTGTAAAAATGTCTGTCTGTCCGTCTGTCCATATTGTCACGCACGTTTGTGACTACTTGCGTTTTGTTCTTTCCATACATAATTTCTAATAACCAGCATTGTATGGGTGTCACTTTAAATATCTACGAGATATGAAACAATTAATTAATTATAAATTGGTAATATATTAACATTAAAAAATTGAAATAAACTTTCGTTATAAATACACTTGTAAATGCTTACTTTGCTGTTAAAACTGTTAGGATTATGTATAATTGTCGTAGTCGCAGAAAGGTAAAATTTGCGTAGCAGGTGATGCTAATGCTGTAAAAGCAAGCTCGACGCAGAATCGTTTCATATGATCGCTGATCCTGCTTGTATAGCTTTTGATCAGTAGCTGCACTTTGTATATATTGGGAGAATAGGGCTACTAGCCCGGTTTTGTTGGCTAGTGCAAGAGCAGTTGGTGAGTGACACTGGCCGATTTCTGATGTAGCTTCAAATAATAATATTAGTCTAATGCTTCAACGCATAAACAAATGTATTAAGGATTAAAGAGGTAGCAAGGATTAACTTTCTTACATCTACTGGGCGCAGTTTTCCGCGTCTTATTGTCCGATCGACTTATTTGTTTTGTTTCACGTCCAACAGCAAGTTTTATCGCCACTTGAGATCTACGTTATGCCTTCTAACCAATGAGGGAGTGACGTTGTTATGCCTGGGAAAATCCTAGTATGAAACCAGGTTCGAACCCAGAACTTTGGGATTAGATGCTAATCCCCAAACTTCAAGGCCACTCTGTCACTAGTCAGTTAATAATAGAAACAAAATGGGAACACAAAACATGAGATTGAATTGACTATGTTATGATTGTTCATAATGTTGATCCTACCTCGATGCGACGAGTCAACGATGCTGGGGTGAAAAAATCGAAATAATGACGCGTGGAGTCTGTTTGGTTTACGTGCAAATTTCGCATTTCAAGTGTTTTCAATTTATGCCGTATTGTACTACAACGTTTACTTTCATACCCGGTATTTTCAAATTAAATTAGCTAAGTAATAACTATTTCACACCTTGGTTTCTTTGATTAGGTAAATCATAGAGTCTTTTCTCTAGGGGTAAATGTATTAAAAGTATAGGCCTACGAACGTATAACTACATAAACTGCAGCACAAATTTCATATTCGCCTTCACTATTGTTATAGTGGGTACGTGTGCTATAAATAAGATATAATCATTACCATCATCATCATCATCGTCGCCGTCGTCGTCGTCGCCACCACCACCACCATCATCATCATCATCATCATCGTCATAATATCGTAAATATCAACAAAATATTCCTGCGAATAACAAAAACTAAAACATCGAAATACTGAATCCAGCCGTGATGGCGTGTATCATGCATTTGTTCGTATGATTGGAACAGGTCTACATGACAGAGCCTAGAAATACGGGCAAATTTCTAAGTTTAATTGGAACATTTTAACGGCAGTACGTTTCTTTTAACTTTTATATTTACACGACTCAAATCTCACTATTGCTAATAAACTCCGTTTAAGTAGGGGTGTCCTAGAAAATTAAGCATTGTTCTGGTATTGTGTTGGACTCTTGTTTGGTTAGCGAACGAGTGGAATTTCTCACTTTAGGTGTAAGCAGGCTAATTCTATTTGAATAGTATAGACAGGCCTACACTCTCAATGCTTTAAACTAAGAAGATTTAAAATCAGGTAAATCCAATCCAATATCAAACGAATGCGTCAGGTACATGTTGTGTGTTTAAATCTGTGGGTAGTGGTGTACAAAGGATCGCCGGATCAGTGTTTTTGTAAGCGTTGTCGATTTATAGAGAGCACGGTCAACTTTCGCCTACCTAGGCCAGGTGAGGTGTTTATTTTTACCTGTACAGCATCCACAAACAATCTTCTTAACACTCCTACCTGCTGTCCATCATACATACAAATCGACTTCAATGGCCCAGATGTTATCATCCTGACCAAATATACGTAAATATAAAGAAAGTACACTTCCTTATTTTAAATTAATCGGTATCCCACATCGGTTTTAGCAAAAAAAAAAAAAAACACTCCTAATTTATACCGGTAGTGATGGTACCTTATTTTAAAAGGTGTTAGCATATATACACAACCAATTCATAATGCTCAGTGGAATGGAAGTATTTAAAAAACATATTTAAATAGGCCTACTTTGAATCGTCACAGTTGGTGCTATAGCAAGACATCCACGGTAGCCTTCAAAACTATCTAGGTCTACTTGTATAAGTATAAAAAAATGATAGGCCTGGTTTAATTGCGCCTAGGCAAGGCAAACTTATAGGTTATAGGCTAGTTAGACTACGCGTAGCCTATACATTGCAATATTTTTACAGGTTACTAAGATTTTCATTATTCTACGAGTAAGTTAATTAAACTTAATGTTGGTCTGTGTGTTTATCAAAGATCACGCAAACGAATGTAGTAATATAAATATTATGATACGCATAATTAATAATGATGCTTTGCATGTCTTATTTGTATTTCTAACATCTAATAAATAAGTTCAGATTTTATTGTTAGCTTCATAAAGTAATCGTCGGTAGATTTCCAGTAGGCCTCTGGTAATTCAGAAACAATCATCAACACTGTAGATGTTACGGTATATAACCTAGGCTTACCTATACCTAGGCCTATAACATGGGGATTTTAGGCCTATACCTATAGGCTTGCTTACACTATAAAAAACCGACGTCTGTTCATTTTGAACAATCATCATTAAGATTTTATTGGAAAGAGACCTAGGGCTTATATACTGCATTTAAAAATTAAAAAAAAAATATTAGGCCTGAACTAACGAACGTTTTCTATTCCTGCCCAACAATTTCAAAAGCGGTAGGGATCCAGGTTTTTGATTAGGCCTAAGTTACGTCGCGGTAAGAATACCCAAATCGATAGGAATACCCAAAGCAATAGGAATTCAAAGCGGTGGAATACACAGAGATGTTAGAATACCAAAAGCGGTACGAATACCCAAAACTGTACAAACATATCCAAAGCGTACGAATACCCAAAGCGGTACGATGGAATACCCAAATGCTGTACGTATACCCAGAGATGTTGGAATACCCAAAGCGGTAGAAATATTACGGTATAGGCTACCCAGAGATGTGGGAATACCCAAAGCGGTAGGAATGAGGTAGGCGGTAGTAACGTGAGAAAAAAAAACGAAAGCCTAGACTAAATCGGTAGGGTTGGCGAGTATAAGGCATTTTAGATTATACAGAATGCACCGCCATATACATAGTATAATGCCATTAAAATGTTTCACCAAATAGGCAGGTCTTGCTGAATCTTGATATATGCAGTTGCCATTCGGGAAACCAGGGTTTAAAATTTGGTTGCCCTCACAATGTTTTAGTTTCCCTCCAATTTCTGAAAAAAATAGCTGAATTGATTGTTATATTTCTATATAGAAAATCTGCAATGGTTAGAACCATACTGGGTTTGGACAGTAGCATCCCGGCTCACGAAAAACATCGATTCATAGGCCTAGTACTGTTTTCTTTCTGCTAAAGTTAGGTCTAGTCAAATCTCCTAATTTGTTTACTGGAGCCATGGAAAATTGATCAGTTGTTATGAACCAAGAACTGGTTGCCTTTGGGATGCACCCTAATCATTTTTGGTTGCCTCACAAATTTTTGGTTGCCTTGGGCCATTGGGCAACCAATTCTGCGAGTCATGAAAGAAGCCTTAAAATATTTAAGTTAATGTATATCTTTTACAACATTGTTTATAAAAATAATTCCAACTAATTTTTCTAATCGTGTACATTTAGCATTTTTTTTATAAGGGCCAATGTCTTTAAAGGATGACAAAAAGTTAAATGAATAAATGTAAACAACGCATCTAAGTTCATACTTGCGGCAACCCGTTCCATTTTTTATTGTTATTTAATCGCATATGACTTGATTAACTAATGTACATGCTTTACTATTGTCTTTCTTAAACTATCGGAAACTCTGTCCACTATGAATTAAATGAACCAAACCGCAAGTAAATCGACGATAAAAATACAAGTTCGATGAATTTCCAGCCCCACTACTCTACGAACAAACTTGCATTGCAACTCCGCCATTTTGCTTTCAAACAAAAACGCAGTTTCCAAAACGAGAGTGACCGTGTTGTAATAAGTCGATTGTTTTGAATAGTTTCCTAAAATGTTTTGGATTTTTTTCTTTGGGATATCCCTGTCTGTTAATTGTCGCTGACTATTGACTTGTCTAGCAGCCTAGACGAGGGAAGACCATAGTGTTAATAACACTGTCTAACCGGGGGATTTTTCGGCGCCACCGTGTCTAGGCCCGTCGCTCTTATAGAACGATTAATGAGGTCACTAGAGCGGGAAATGGCTGGTGATTCCCTGCGTTGAGAATGCTTGCGGACGATCGATCTACAGAATAAACACAGTAACCTAGGCCTGTTATGATGAGCTGAGCTTCAATGAAAGGCTACACACGTTTACAAGAATAGAAATCATCTCGCTACGCCTACAATCAAAACCTAATGAAAACTGGTGCATCTATTCTTGTATTCATACTGCATTTTACGTTTGTAAACTTTAAACATACCTAAATAAAATTCCATCGAAATAAGCAAAATAAAAATAGCTACTGTATAAAAGCAACAAATATTGTAAGCTGTTGTCGTAAAAATTATTAAATTACAAAAAACACCGTTTTTGTAACTTAATTTCTATCATTAAATTCTCTCATACTCCACAGCGTTATATTGGCATGTTACGATAAATCCAAAACTCTCTATTGAAAATGTCCATCATGGTGTGCTTTTTTTTGTAACTTGTTTTGTAACAAAAATTAACATAGGACTGCTACTAGTACAGTATATTAAACTCTCCATAATTAACCATTTATTTAGACTTATATTAATGATAATAACGAAATAAAACAATGCATTCCGTAAGTGAGCTAAAAACCGATGTCATCTAATTTTCAATAAAATTATATGATTTATTATGTCATTGTTATAACAATACTCTAATGTGTAAAATAAATACAGGCCTGGATTCATTAACTTGATCTATTTCAATTAAGAGAGATATGTTTTGCGCTTACTTGAGCCTCGGCTTTAGCGGTTAAAACCGAAGCGAGTTTTGATATATGGAACGCCAAAAGGTAACGTGAAGTATTTATATTGCAGCTTTTGATAAACAGCGTGTGCTTTGATTGAAAATCAACTTATTCACAAATCATTTAACTCTCATGCGAAAACAATCATGCATTCGATACTACACTTGTAAATTACGCACTTGCTAGTTATGGGCTGGTTTTACATGAAGTGGATAATATACTCGTTTATCTGCTTAGTTTAATGGTAGCTTTATAATAGTTACCAGATTTGATCGTCCTTATCCATCCCGAAATTAAGAGTTATCATGCCTACTAAGAAGTACCGACTTCTTCACATACTCGATCCATTTGTAGGATATTAATAACTAAAAGAAAACTCTTAAGTAGGCTACTACACTTTTAAGTACTTTATTCTCGCCCAAATGTTTTTACATTTCAGCAATTATTTCAAAATTAAAAACAGTAATGTTAAAAAATGAGTTTTTTCTTTTGTAAAATATTTTAATGTTTTATTGTTTTTAAATTGTGTAGTACTAGTAGTGTGCCTTAATTGTAAAAAGTTGTTCTCTATTGTTGTTTGTTTATGGACCTCATAGGCCTATCCCGAGATAAATAAATAATACTATTGACATGCTGTATAAAAGCCTACTATTTCAGTAGGTTTTGGTTTTTATGGAATTGTAAATCAGATAACACGCTGTAGGCCTATAATATCACTTAATATTTTTACTGTTTATTAATATTAAACTTTGAAAGCGTGAGCCTATTTGATATTTTATATCATGAAATGTTAGAGTTTTATATTTTATCAACGAAGCTTTGTAAAATTAAGAACAGAATCTATCATAGAATTAGACGGTTATATTGAAAGTGTTTGTTGTTACAGCCGTATCGAAACACACATAGAAAGATTTATTAGCTGTCATATAAACAACATTCCATGTATTTCACGATATTGGTACTATATCTTTGAACTCCTATTAAACTCATGACAATCATATCGTGCGAGTCAAACCCTCTCACGATATGACCTTATCATTTATTTTAAAACTTTAAAAAATAATGAAATTTGGAATTGGAATTTAAACGCGTAGTTTTACAAAAACAATTTATCCCTCGCCTTTTGATTAGTTGTAACGTTGTGCATAAATTACGTCCTGATTTACATACTGACTGGCTTTCGCTGTGTCGTATGACACGATTTGCATACGCGTATAAACTTGTTATCTTCTATATGTACCGCGCATATCCTTATTTACATACGAGCGCAATCGCTCTCCTCGACTATTGGCTGTGGTGTATACTTTGTAGTCAACAAGAATCTTATCAATAATGATTAAAATGGAAAATTGTAGACAGAAACAATCACTTTCAGCTTATAATTTCATATTTATTTATAAAGTTTACCTTTTTGTTTGAAATTAAATATTATCAAAGAGACCTACTTCAGCTTAAGTATATCTCACATTACACTGTCAGTGGAATAAAGATAATTATATTAATATTTCAACGGCCATAATTAATAATTTAAATCAATAAAATGCAATAATACAGATTACATGTTCATTGCTTTGGCGTATGAGCATAATGAAAGGAATCGCGATTAGATTATATAATAATTGGGTCGATGCGAAACATATTGTAGGTTATGATTGTCACTTGGTCTAACACCGTCTAACAATGGCAAAATATGGTTCAGTAGGCAAGTGCTAATGAAGCAGTATCGTGTACTATGTCTATCTCAGGTTTTTGTTCGATCCGCATGAAGAGCGCCGCCTTAACTTGCAACAGATTAATAGCTCGATTAACTTGAGCTGTAATATTTGTAATTATGCAAGAGATTTGATCTGTGGTAATCCTCTTTTCACAAATTAATTTTCAAATGTAAGTGTTTATGAGCGATCTTCATTAGTAGTTTGCAACCTGGGGTTAACCATTAGGTAACATGTACGATTAAATATTAGTCTACAGTACGTTAGTAGTCAAAATAATGTATAAATTATAGTATAAATTTTTCATGACTTTATTAGAAATTCGTTGGAAATTATCTTGAAAATATTTACCTCAATGAATTAAAGAAATTTTACATGCTCTTAAATCATAAATAACCTTTCGCACGCGGACCTATAAAACAACAAACAAACACGTCGCGTAAGGGTTTATTTTCTATTTCTATGAAAAATTAGATATTAGACCAATCAGCGTAGGCCTGATTGAGAGCTGTCAGCAAACCTTGCACCTTGTCGTTATCCATCCATCATCGATCCTTCGTGCCACCAGATTCATTAGCCTGTACCACTTGAGCATACAAAACAACCAAATTTACAGTTTGTTTGATATTGTTACTCATTCGTCCACTATTCGGCTTATTCTCCTCTCATCACTTCTCCTTGGGGTTCTAGATGAACGACATCCGGGACATAAATAACAAATGTTTGTCTAACATTTCTCGTCTATTTACTTATGCTTTATCATTAATTTGGTTGAGAAACGGCGGTCGGACTTTTGGCATCCCTGGGAATGATCATAGAGAAAATGAATGAAATGATGGATCATGAACTAGATACAGATATAAACTTTAAAAAAAAAATCAAACAAAATAATAACGATAATCGCGGTTCAAAACATACTAATTACTGACAAAATAAAAGGACAATTAGCCGACCCGAGTTGTGCTTTTTAGTTTACTTTCTTCAACAAACTTTAAGACTCGTCTTTTATGAATAAAAAGCAAATGTTTTTTTTTTCTTTTAGATTAGAACTCAATTCTATAGTGAAGTTGAAGTTGTTAATACATAATTAAAATAGGCCTAGGTCTATTGTAATATTAACACAGGCCATTGTAGGCGGACGTTGTGAATATCATAGTAACATTTATAATCTAATAGTGTATTCCTGTTATACTACAGTAATGTAATAATGTAAGAATGCAATAGTGTAGTAGTGTAATAATGTTGTAATGTAACAGTGTAATAATATAGTAATGAAATAGTGTAATAATGTAATAGTGTAATAATATAGTAATGTAATAGTGTAATTATGTAATACTGTAATAATATAGTAGGCCCTAATGTAATAGTGTAATAATATAGTAATGTAATAGCGTAATAATGTAATAGTGTAATAATATAGTAATGCAATAGTGTAAAATGTAATAGTTTAATAATATAGTAATGTGCTAGTGTAATAATGTAATAGTATAATGATGTAATAATGCAATCATGTGTATGCTAATAGTGTGATAATATAGTAATGTAATAATTTAATGTACAATGCAATGTATAATAGATTAATAGCATAATAATGTAATAATGTAAAAGTGCAATAATGTAATAATTTAATAATCTAATAATATAATAAGGTAATAATGTAATGGTGTAATAGTTTTTTAATGCAATAATGTAATCTTGTAACAGTATAATAATGTGACAATGTAATAATGTAATAATTTGTCATATCGTAATAAGGTAATAATGTAATAATGTAATAAATAATCTGATAATGTAATAATTAAGGATTCCATTTAGTAGGCCTAATGCAAATAAGGCCGGCTCAGGTAAAAGAGTAAAAGTTACCATCGTATACTGTAATTGTTTTTTGTATAAGCATAATCACAGTGTAGTCCTAACTAAAACAACGAAAGAGTATAAATAATGAGGCACAATGTTTTGTGTGGTTGTTTAACCATCCATTTACATTGTTAATGTTATATGTTTTACTTAAAATAAAAAGAACGATATAAATAGGACGCGGCTTTTTATGGTTTCCTTTAAACTACCAGCAAGCAGCGTTAATTAAAATTGTTAATTATAATTTCATTCTATATAATAACTTCAGATATTCCTTTATAATTTCAACATAACTTTACATACCCATCAATATAAATAGGACGCAATGTTCTTGTGTGGTTTGATTTAAACTCGATCAACAAGCTAACATTTACATTGTTATCTATAAGTGTAAATACAAGAGTATGTATTACAAGACACAATCGATCATAAGTGTGCTAAGGTCACGAGAGTTCGAATTTGTCCTACCAAGTTTTATCTGTTCAGAGGATGGGTAGCTTAATTGGTTTGTTGGTTAGATTAACCCGTCTTAACCCCATCTTAATATCCATGAAGACATCTTGTGTGTAATAAGCCATTTCACAGTTTAAACTGCGCATGTGCATGATTAAGGTCAAATCATAAAACGACGCGCGGCTTATTGTGAAAGGAATATAACTGTCGCGCGTCGTTTTATGACTTATCCTTAATCTGCACATGCGCAGTTGAAATCACGAAATGGCTTATTGTTAGTAAAACCACGAAGAGACACTAATTGTTATGCGCGAGTACATGAAGCCGCGTAAAGAGACACAAAACGCGCGCGCACAGTGATTAACCAATAGTTTCCACATATTGTCTTCATGCGCGCATTTCTGTACGCGCACGTAACAGTCTGTCTTTTCCTGAAGCCACTGACGACCTGTTAATATTACAATCTAGGCCTATTATAAAAAAGGAATTGAATTTCATATTTTTTAAGATAAAGATTGTCTCCTACCTGTGATAATGTGAATATTGTATCATGTCGGTAAAAAGAACATGTTCTTAATCATTGTAACACTGCTTTATGTACTGTAGACTACAACTTTCTTTAGGAATACAATTGCATTTCTATTTCTGGCACTGTACAATATCGTCACCACCACAACCACCACCACCATCATCATCATCGCACATCGTCATCATCGTCATCATCATCGTGATCGTCATCATCGCTGTCTTCTTTATCATCATCAACATTATCAACATCATCATCATCATCATCATCATCACCATCACCATCATCGTTTTCATCGTCATCGTCGTCCTCAACGTGATCGTCATTATCGCCGTCATCATCATCATCATCATCATCATCATCACCGCCACCACCTTTGTAATGGCATCGTCACCGGTCCACTTTTGGATCATCGAAAGGTGTATGTCACTTGTACGCATGCGTCGCACCAATCTGTTCTCTACAATTTTGTCATGTCGTTCTGCCCGTCCTTCACACTTCTCCTGTTCGTTTTACGTGGTTTTACCATCCATGTTTGTTTCATCCTGTCACTACTTTTATGAAGGCAGCATAAACCTACGTAGTAATAAAACTAAAACTTATAGGATAAATGTTTTCTTGACACTGGTTTGATGACTCCGACGACTCATTGAATTTTTATGCATTTACAAACTTAAAAAAAAGATGTTTTTTGTTTTGTTGAACCATATGTAAGTTTATGTATAAGGTGAAAAGTTTATACATCTTCACTCAGTAACCACAATGTAGATTTTGTTAACGCCTTCGTATAAATACAGTAATGTTAAACATCTTTGACATTTTAGTGTAAATAACAATGTAGGAAAGTTTCTAATATGTCAAGTGTCCGATTATTATTATTTGAAGTTTGTGTTGGTTGAGTAAGCGTTCTAATATTTTGTTTGTATCTTTTAAATATACGATGTGTGTCATACCATATGACTTTTCACATCTGTAGTTTATTACCAATAATGTTGTAATGTTGCGAAAACATTGTGTTCATTTTTTATTATTAAAAATCGCTTAACGTTCTATGCTATTCCTACAATAAGGCCCACAGATCTTTTATCGTCATAAACAGGTCTATCATAGGCCTATAGGCATATAATATACACCATTGATTTGCTTTCTTGAATGGAATTATCCAGCAAGAAAGCAAACACGTGCATATCCTACTTAAGGAAATAATATACTATTGTAGGCTATTATTTTTATAAATGTGGCTTAGGCATTGGCCTACGTGTCTACATGTAACATCAGGAAATTGGACTCGAGTAAATATTTAGAGGCCTGTATTCATATTATAGGCCTATGTAAATGTATTTATTAATCTCATTTTATTTGTTATGTCTACGAATCTTAGTATAAGATAATATAATTTTTAATATTTAATAAAATAAATTGATAAAAATAAAAGTTGGAGAATTATTTTCATCGTATAAGAAAATATTCATCAGTTTCACATTAGTAGTCATGCATTTACTACTGCTTATTTAACATTATGTTTTAAGATATGATGTTTCACTATTTACAGTATTGTATCAAAGTGTCATCGTTAGTAAGTTGTAAAGCTACTCGTGGGTGTCTGTGTTTGTTCAACATGGAATATAAAATGAGAATTAAGTAGCTTGATATCGTCTACCACGTAGTTACTCAACCAACACCAAAACACTGGCGTGAGAAAACATATAAAGATCTATATTATACCAAGATTGTATATCTAATAATGGTACTAAAATTCAACATAAATGCAGAATTTATAAATTTAGGCATAGACCTACCTTAAAAATTATATTTTAGACATAAGTTGAATATACATTTATTTAAAAAAATCATGAACAGAATTTTTAACTTATCACCTGACACAAACTGTTTGGGAAAATAATTTAACTAAATTTGTGATTATGTTTTGCTATGTTAGAACATATGCCTGTAGTTTAATAGAGAATAGGCGAATAAAACATAAAAAAACAAATGAATAGGCCTATTTATTCACTTTAGGCTATTTTTATTGATTCCAATTTCTGATATAAAATGTCACAACAGGCCTACAAACCATAAGGTTGGCCTAGCAAATAAACAGGGAAGAAAGATCAAACAAGTGCTGATAGGCCTACACATTTGAAGATTCAACCTTTTAAAATATTTTTAAATAGGTGTACATTGTTGATGTTATTGTTGCTGTTATCGATATTGTTGTTTTAAGTAAACAGGGGATAAGCCACGGACGTGTCAACAAAGTAACTTTTAGGATGTTTGTGGTTATCTTCGAAGATGAAGCATAAATAACAACATTTTAGGCTTATCAAATCCCTTAATTTTATTTCCAAAATAATTTCTTACTCTATAAATAAGCCTAAAAATGATTTAAATTACAAAAACCATTTAATAAAGGTTTCTCACGAAAGATTTTATACAATTAATGTAAGTGATTCTACAGCTCTTTATCGAAGCTCAAAGTTTTGTGTTTTTTCTTTATCTCAAAACAATCTTTTAAAATAAATGGAACACGGAACGATAACTTATTTTCAGCAACACTAGCCTGCAACCCCTTGTTAATGTGTGTTTACTTACTTGTATGTTCCTCCACACAGTCCCCAAGTTCCGTTGTTTGGCGGCGTCAACACGATGTGCCCGCGTTGTTTTCGTTCCATTTTCACAACTTGTCCAAGAAGAAACCAAATCAGACATCTCTGATTGAAAAGATACATAAAGGCATGGAATCCTAGCGAGCACAGCTGTGGAGTTCAATTGAAGTGCGTTTACGTAGCCTAGCCCTCTATGCTCTTCCGTACCCCTCAAAGAATATCTTGCTGAATTTCAAATTACCTCAAACGATAAGGTGTTAACAATATACGTGACCTGTCTTTGAGCTTAAGATTATTATATGAATATTAGACCTACATGAGTGAAACGGATTTTATATCTAATACCATGGCATTATATGTTTATGATAACGATGCTAACTTTACTGGCTATTACTAATGCATTATGTAAAGGG
Source organism: Nesometra sesokonis (assembly GCA_025631205.1). Classification (NCBI taxonomy): domain Eukaryota; kingdom Metazoa; phylum Echinodermata; class Crinoidea; order Comatulida; family Antedonidae; genus Nesometra; species Nesometra sesokonis. The sequence continues at coordinate 23,627 of JAOTQE010114777.1, forward strand.
CATTAGTGATATTTGTTTCATAATTCAGTATACTGCTGCTTAACAAACAATATTGTTATTTAAAAAATAACAACAATCTTAAAATTAATTTTTGAAACAGTGCTTTTATTGATTTGAACTGTTAGAAATTAACTTCAAAGTAGACATTTGTGAAATCTATTTCAATGTTGTTAGGCTTACTATAACCACCACATATCATGGCTTCCAGCATTTGGTGGTGTTTTTTTCTTTGGATAGATTTTTAGCAGTTGGTAGTGCAAAATTAGGGGTAAATTTGTTTGAAATGTTTTGTTCAACGTTATAACTTCTCTTTTTGGAATAAGTAAATTGTTTTCAAAATCATTGTGTTCATTTTCATATCGACAATAGACCTTCATCCTTAATGACACAGGCGGAATGTTTAAGTTACTGTATTCTAAATTATTAATTAGAGTATGAATAAACATTTAAATAAATTAACTTGTAGAGCATTGTATGAGTATAGTATACGAGGTTTCAAATGGTTAGGTCTATACTAATTTTCAAATTTGTTTTATTTTAATAGCACTTTTAATGATATTTACAATACGTTGAACAAGGTTTGGATAATAAATACAGAACTGTTAAATTTCGAATTAAATTCGATAAGTTAAATTGTTGAAAGTAGGTCTACAAACCAAACCTACAGCTCATCATCTGCATCAGATTGTTCCTCGTTAATCGCTACTTTACTGACCCTTTTTGTATTTATACAATTAAGATGTCCGTAAATGTGTAAATTTATACTATATCGTAATAATTACATTGTAACCTATAATTTTATTAAGCCTATACCCTAATATAAAAATCTACACTAACGACCTATGCAATGTAATAATATAACGAATGCTACAAATATATATTACATAGGCGTATATTAATATTATGTACTGCGGTAGGCCACTATAATAATAGGCCTAATAGACCGTATACCACGAAATATGAATTTACTTTAATGTTAAAGAAGTATTGTCACTTGAAAATGATAAAAAAATAATCAACATTCATTTTAAAATTAACTTGTTCATATCAAAGTAACATCAAATTTAAGAACTTGGGACTAGAAATTTGTGTATTGAAAAATTGTTTAATAAGATTTTTACAGTGAAGAATGACCAAAATTTAAGAGGCTTCCAGCTTTTTGATGTTTTCGGCTATTTTTTAGCATGTAACAATGCAAAAGTATGGGTAAATATTGTTTAAATACCCTAAT
>JAOTQE010114778.1:0-12972 GCA_025631205.1 Nesometra sesokonis
GTATTTCAACGAAATTTTTGGGTAACATTCGCACTCGCCCTACGTTATGAGATAGGACTTTACGGGTTGTTTTGGTTCTCGTACCCACGAAGGCTAGTTTTCGTGACGTTACAGGCCATCGCTAATTCGGTCTATTCCCTTCCATTCCGTTCCATTATATTAATTTCAGCGCGCCGTTGTCACCAGTTTTGCGCATCTCTTCTAGAATATGCCAGTTCAATATTACAATCTTTTCTCTTCATCTGTTTTTTTGTATTCTTTATCCTCTTTTTGTTCTTTCCGTGATAAGGTCTGTTGTTGTTGTTTTGGTTTGGTAAGGTGTCCTGCACATCTTCATTTCTTGAATTTACCATGTTGCAGGATGTCTTGATCTCTAGTTTGCTCTCTAATAAATGTTATGTAGTTTTTACTGTCTAACTTGCTTATTCACAACATGTATTTTTTTATACTACCTTGCGTAGTTTTTTTTAAATTTCTGTTCAAGTTTGTTGGCCATCATAACCCCTGCTAGATAAATCATTGATGGTAATACACACTGGTTAAAGAGTTTACGTTTCAAGCATTGCGCCAGTTTATATTATGGTTGTTCTTATTTTTTTCAAAAACACTTCAACCTGTAAGTGTTCTTATTTCTTCTAGATGGTTGTTATCCAGTTGTTCCAATTATATATTTGTTGGTTGATTTATTTTATTCCTTTGATATAGTTAGGTTTTGCATATGTGTTGATCTTTTTTTATTATTTATTTTCATTCGAGATTTCTATATAAAGTGTCAAAATAAACATTCGTATGCCTGCTTGTATCATAATAAAACAATACTAACCCGTTTAACCAGATTAGAAGTCATTGTCAATTTAGTCACGAAGATTTTAATCTGAGAGATCAACATGTTTTAATGTTTTACATAATTGTTCTGATACTTCAGTTTATTGGGACAAATAGTCGCCAATTAGAAATTTTTGTCACACTTCATTTAAACCAAAATATCCCTCAAATCTATCAATTAACCGAAACAGCTATAATTTACAAGACGATAAGCATTAATGCCATTTTGTAAACAAATAATATATAAAGAGCTGAGGTAATCCTGAGGGACTCTACAAATCAGACGATCAATCTTGTTCGCGAGTTAGTTCAGCTAAATAGTCATTTCAAATCCATTTAATTCTGTTGATTAGTATTTCAGAATAGCTCAACTTTCTATAATTTCTCGAGGATATAGATAGCTCCTTATAACGTGAATGCCCTCCTTTCGGGTTCGTTTATAATAATCTAACTGCTTGGCTTGACTTACGAAATTACATTCCGTGACATTGATGATGATTACTAATATACAGACGGAAAGGTATTGAAAACCATGTTCATTTTGTTTGAATTAATGCTTACAATCTTTAATTCAGTGCATGCCCCATCACTCAAATTGGAAAAGGTAATTAAAAATACTAACTTACGATTGCAAGTTCCCCGTGATTGTTCATATTTAGAAAACAAGAAGTTAGGTCTACTCATGGACCTTGTCCTCTGTCGCAAATCTCGAAACATGGAAAATGACTAGTATTTTCTATCGAGACTCGAACAGGTGTGGCTAGGATCGATCCCGCCACTGCTGCCATTATACTGCTGAGCTATAGGTTGGGGACATTGGGACATTAAATAGGTTATGGACATTACTTGTCCACTCATAACAATCATAGGCCTCCTGTAGTTTTACCAAAATAATCTTAATTAAAAGTGTTGTTAAATTATTAAATACTACGCTATTCTGTAAAATCGTAGCCTCTCACTTTGTAATCAATTATTGGGGTTCACTTTTAGTAAATATATTTCTAAATACGTTTATGTGTACGTGTGGTACTTGTATGTATATTAGAACGAGCAGGTAGTAGTAATGAGATTTGGAAGTGAGCAACAAGGAATGCGTTCATTTTCTGCAAAATAAAAATAAAACATAAAGCATCAACAAACTTCTTAATGTTCGTTCCGTTGTCTGTTTCTACAACATGTGTGAACAGGCCTAATTACAAATGTAATATTTTCAGTGATAATTGGTGAACAAACAAACTGAACATTATTTGTAAGCTCGTATAGACATAGTAATAAGTTGACCTTAACAAAGTAATCATAAAAGTAGGTGCTGAAAATTATTACTGAAAGACATCTCTTGGTAATGTGGATAATCGTTCGATCATCGATTAGATCATCGGTGTATTAAAGGGAAACTCCAGGATTCAAATTGCTATGGATACACATAGGCCTATATAAAAAATTTATCAATTGTTACCTTACTGACGAAATTTCACAACATTTGGAAATGATTTAATGAATAAAATAACTTTTCAAAGTAAAAGCAAAAAGTGGGTCTAATTACACAATGCTAAAGAATAAGAAAATTAGGTTTTGAATGGGTTGTATTTGATAACTGTATTAAAGTTCACATTAAAAATTACCTGTTCTAATGTGAATTTGGCTGGTCTTTCCATTTATGTGAGTTCTATGTTTGTAATGTGAGTTTGGTTTTCAAGCACAACCCTTTCAAAATATCTAATTTTCTGTATCTCTATGTAATTTTAGTACTAAACCATTGATTTGGAAATCACTTTTTAGCATTATCTAATCGTTCAAATGTTGTGAAATTTTGCCAGTTAGGTAACAGCTAACTGTTCTATAGATTTGTCAATAAAAATTTTAATCCCGGAATTCCCCTTTAAGTGGTAAAGAAAGATATAGGCCTAATTTAAATTAATAAACAAATTCATAAACAATCAAAGATAGGACTGCGAGTTTATTACCATGCTATTGTACGTATCATTGTACTAAGATTATCAAAAACACACCATTTAGAATCATCAGAAATTTGAAATAAGATATCACAGGTTCGCCTAGTAACACAGCCTATAGTAAAATATTGTATATTTCATTTCCATTTTTATGATAATGGTATGTGATTTACTTTCATTATGTTGTGTGGAACAATAAAAACTTGAAATAATGAATTGTTGTTGAACGCCAACTATAGTTTTAATTTGGAAATAGCTGGAGGAAATTTAAATCGACTTTTATAACCGTGAAAAATATGCGCACAATCTTCCTGTAAAATTTGAACAACTGAGATCATCACTTATTCCGGTAAAATGGTTTTGTTTGTTTGTTTATTTATTTTTTTACACAAAAAATAAAACACAGTACAGTTGTCACCAACAAATAAAAATGAAACATAAAAAAACTAATAGTAGTGTGGAGGGACCCAAGGTTTTAATTATTTGAATTTATGATTTTAATTAATTGTCTAGAAATTAATGACTTTTGTTCCTTGTAAATTTTTAGATATGAAAATATTTTGACCACGTGGTTCCTCGTTGAAGAACTGCTAGAACAAGCAGTGTAGTAAAAATCAACAATAGTGAGCTTTCGCAAATTTACGAAATACGATAACGAAACGGATTTTTGAATGTTGTGTTAAAAAATATATCAAGTTTTCTACCAATGGAATGTTGATGAACCAATGGATGCACTGATTAAGTTGAAATAACATAGAATAACAGTAACTTCAATTAAGGAGGTCATGATTCGACTTTTATTATTGATTCTTGAAAATAATTTAATAAAGTCGAAACGTGGAGAAATCATGGCCTCGTTCACTTTCTTTATTTGGAGTTACTGTTATTTTATGAATTGTAAAATACTGACCAACTGTGACAGATACTCAAGGTTCTCTATTCCAACGTTACAAGAATTTATGACGTATCCGTTTTCGATTTTGTATTTCGTAAAGTTGCGAAACCTCACTAATGACGCTCAAGAGAAATCTAGATAGGTACTGTAGGAATAAACTAATTACTCCCAAGAAATATCAATTACCTATTCGTTTTACTTAATCTGCTTATAATTTATAAGTTATTATTACCACAATAGACTAGTTTAAAGTTTTAGTTTAAAAAAGCAATAATTCACAATTTTATTTATGAATTTATTTACACTAACTAATACATTATAAGGGGTTTTTATTTCGCTTGATTTGTAACAACCATTTCTTAAAAATAAAATTACTTTCGCGACGTCAACAATCTAATAAACTTAATTTAATTTATTGTTTTAGGTCACGGTACTACTGTCATTGCGAGAAATAGATCACACAATAAAACTAGTTTAAAAAATCTACATGGTATTTTTGATCTTGTCTAAGTATGTTAATTAAATAAATTTAAATGAATAAAAAGAAATAAAGGGTTGTTAATAACCATGTACTCTTATTCCATATCTGGTTTTTAATAGAGTTAGAATATGGCGTAGTGGTTGTGTTTGGCTCCGAATACGATTTTAGAGTAAAGAAACCCATGCCGGTCGGTTGTTTGCACTTTTGTGCAAAGGAACTTTACTCACGTTGCCTCTCTCCAGTCATGAGTAAAGTGGGTAGTTGGACGGCGCAGATGTCAAATGCACTCATTACTGACTCCAAATGCTATTAGTGTGTAATTCCATAGCCATTTGTCCCAATGACTTGGAGTAATTGGCTCTGTAAATCGTTTATTAAGGATAAATAACGATTTTAGCTGTACAGGAATTAGTATCGCAATTTACAAAATGTTCAAAATACATTGTGTCGGTTTTTTTTGTTTTTTGGCAATACAACATATCACATAGCTGAGAGCAGATCGCTAACTGCCGTATCTACGTCTGAATCAAACTGTACCAAAAATACTGTTCCAAGAGCAAAACGCGACAAAATCGACTCATTAACATTGTCTCCAATGGCGACGGCAAAGGTTATCACGCCTGAAGGGACAACTGGCTCTACAAAGAGACAAAATAATTAAATTTAATACAAAAAATAATAGTTGTGATGAGAAATAAGGTATAAATATATTGTTAAACTTTATTCAGTTTGAAAAATGCCTCCCAACGATACCCAACACAATAACATTTGGTGAAGGTCAGATTTTGACCTTTTATAGGGGTCACGTGATCCCTAAAATACACTTATCTTCTAAACTAAGCCCTCGCTATAAGTGTAATGGAATTAAATGTTCAGTATTGAATTCCCTTTCAAATGATACCATGCATGAACAATATTTCCGAGGTTGGTTGGTCATTTTGTTTTTCAAATTGCGGACCTCGCTCATTAAGTAGACACGTTTCCAAACTTTTTTCAACTAGGCACCTATTTTTGAAAAGAGATTGAGGGTACATAAAAGTGCATACAAAAGTGTACTCGGCTCATATGATAATTAGAACCTGTATTGTATACCATGTTAAACGATGGGGACCAATCGACCCACAGACAAAGCGAAGTATAGAAATTTTTCGACACATCTAAAAAGTAATAACGTTACCTGTTTCAAAAAATCCATCGGATATTAAAACTATGACAGATTTAGCCTTTGGCCTCACTTTCGATAAAACACCTTCTGCAAGTTGGTTGATTGTATCTGCTATGTCTGTTGAGCCACCTGTAATTAAGTTTAATTATTATGATAAATAAATGAAAAACAAATTATTCAGTTATTTATATTATAGATTAATAAAATTTTGCTTAACCGTAACGTTATGGTCAGACTTAAAATTAACCTCGATTAGTTCACATCTGCCTTATACGTAGTCAATAGGCAAAATTAAATTCTAAAAAGATGATCGAAAGAGCAATGACTAAAATGTTTGAATTACAAACCTATACTATAAGCTTTTATAATTAATGTATATGAGTTACATTCATCCTAATTACAATAATCCAAACTATGTATAATTGGCAATAGTAGTAACAGATTAATATTCATTTGAAGACAATGACGCTCTGTAAAGTATTTTTTTATATTTTAAATAATAATTACCCTTGTATCGAATTCCATCTACGGCATCTATCATTCCAGGTTCATCAAGATCCCCATATTCAAATACAATTTTTAACTTCGATGAAAAAGTACACAGTGCATAGCGTATATGATTTTCGTAACTTTCCCAACTTCTTTGCAGAAACTGACGAATGAAATACTTTCCCAGTGTAACGTAATGTTTTGATACGCTAATTGATTCGTCCAATAGGAAGACCAGATCGACTTCAGACGATAATTCTGACGTGGTCTCCGTCGTTATGTCTGTGGTATATTCCAATTCTGTCGAAGGTGCGGATTCTGTCGAAGTTTCTGATTCTGTCGTCCATGGCCCTTAAAAACAATTATTAGTTGTATCACATGAAATGAAGTAAGTATTTGTAACTATTACATTTAAAGGTTAAGATGACCAATGTGTTTAAGGTGACGTGCTAGAGGAGAAGCATTGTTATCTGGTATAGGGTAAACATAATAAATCTAACAATGATAGAACACTGGTACAAAAAACTGACTAATATACTTTATCTAAAAAATCAAATGAGGCAATGCATGAAAAATCACCAAGTTGTCCCACAGTAAGTTATTAATAAATGAGGAAATAAAAAACATATAAACAAATACAAAGAAATTTTGTCTGTTTTGTTACATAACCTCGGTTATAGATGTCGGATTTTGATAATTGACCCCTCATTTTAAAACTTATAATAAGTGAAATATGGTTTCGATGTTAACGCCATTTTGTCTTTTAGGCATCTTGGTGTTTTTCCACCACATGCCGCAAATAAAAACATTTGGTGGTCACCTTAAACGGCAAAACTATCTAGTGAGATTTATGGAAGGCAGAAAAGAGGGAAAGACGGATATTGAATAAACAACCACAAAAACGAATGTTGACGAAGGTAGAGACGTAAAAGAAAGATGATCCATTATTGCAACAATCTTAGAATCTAAAAAAACTACATATTCAGGTATTAATTTGTTTTTTTTTACTCCAAGATAAACCCAAATTTAAACTAAGTGATGTTATTACCCTTTGCTCTTTTAATCTTATAAGGGTAATACACGGCGTAGATGTGGCAAAACTAGAAGCAATAGACGATACCTGAATTAATATATTTTTAATGGAACTAATATTCCAGCAAACTCACTAGATAAAGTCGAATTGACAGAAAGGTAAAATGACACCATGGACATATTTGCGTTACAAAAGAATATGGCTAACATTCCGCCAAAACAAGTTATTCTCTATTTGTTCTATTTCTTTCCATATTGAAAATTGACCTTTAAGCCAACGTTCATTCTACACAAATATTATTGATTCCATGAGAGAGAGTGAGTCAGTAAACATACATAGGATATTAAGGTATAATTGTAAAATGATCTGGATCCAAAATCCAAAAGCGAATTATTGCATACGGTACATATTAATATCATATAGGACCTAGTGCATCAGGGATATCTGTTATTCGAAATTATTAGGCCGTAATAGGCCTACTGTACTCGCGTCTTGTCATAAAACAGTAACTACAAAGAGTATAATTTAAAGAGAAGATGGAAGCAGGTACGAACAAAGATTGACCAAAGTGAACGTAACATCACTAGATAGTGTAGCATATGGTAATCCTACAGGCAATACATCGACAGCCCATCTCAGAGGCAGACACCACCAATAGATTAAACAATAGAAGAAAGTCTTTGTAGAATTTGGATAGACCTATTACAATTTTGGTGATAAAAGGGCGGTGTACATGTTTCTTACAGAATGATTTACTTACAAGTGACTCTGGAGTTATAACTACTAACTAGATTCTGAAATATAACTTACCATCACAAGTTGGACGTTCCTGGCAAGGCTGAACTTCTCGTACTGGCTCTGATGGTGGACATGGCTCAACAGCGCATTTTCGAAAACGAACACGAATGCTTGGTCCACATGTCTTCATACAATTACTCCACGTATTCCATTCTTCAAAATTACCTACAGTCAATATTTAAAGTAAAATGCTAAATAAAACAATAAATAACATTTCGTCTAATAATAAACGGTTAAACTTTTCCAGATGTTCGTCATTTGTACCAAACTGTCTTCTGAATTCAAAAGAGGTTATTGCACCTCAGGATGGGGTGGTAATGCTAACAAAGCAGATACAAATATAATTGATATGGTTGTTAGGAAGGTTGAGAACACGGTAGGTGGGTACCAGAAATCGGTTAGTCAAGCTTATCATGACAATATATGAAGACTGTTCCATTTTGTTTTAGAGGATCATGACCATCCACATCATGATAAACTAAAATGCCATCGTATGCAGCGGTATTTCCGGACATCGACCTCTTGCACTAACCTTTAACTTCTCTCTCTCCTACCACAGACTATAAACTATTTTAATAGTAATTTTAAACTCGACCAAGTTTTAAATGTCGTTTTAGTACTTGGCACGTTTTTGACTGTTTTATATTTTAGTATTATCACACCATTTTATACAACAAGCATCGAATTTCCTGAAATGTATGAAATAAAGTGAGTCTAAATGTATTTCAATTTTTCATTTCTCCGTAATTTATAAAACTCACGAAAGGTCCCCTAATCAACTTCAAGTAATAAAGTATAATAGATACTCCAAGCAATGAGACACACGCCATTGTGACAGGATTCAATATTTAGACATGAATTGTGTTATCATCAGCATTTTCCTTATGGCTGATGATGACATAATTTATGTCGAAATATTGAATCTTGTCACGATGGCGTGTATCTCATTGTTTGGAGTATGCATTACACCTTCTTATAAAACTCATTTCCTAAAAAAAACAAGGACGGAGTTATAATAGAATGGTCCTTTTTAAAACTAAGCATGCAGAAGGATCGACTACTAAAACAATGGGAGGATCAATAGGCATTACTAAAAAATCCTGTTAAATGTTATTAGAACTTTATAAATAGCATATAGGCCTACATATTGAAAAGCAACCGACCGCTAAAGAAACCAACAGACCAGGTGCGTATTCAGGAACTGGGAAAGGTGTGTGCTCAATCTCTACGGGACTTTACAAAGCTAAAAAAATGTCATTTCCTATTTTACGCTTGTTATGAAGGAAAGATTGATGTCATTTTAGTTCTTTTCCTCCGACATAGTGTTTTTTAGCTCGAGGCCACATTATTTATAGTGTAATATTATTGTTTTTTTTTACCTCTGAAGGGGATGCTCGAGCAATCTAAGGACCCCTCAAGATACGCCACTACAGACAACCCAACTAATAAGCTAACCAATGGAATGACCATTGCATTGCTGTACTAGGAAACTACCTGTTAACTTTAAACCAATTGAACTCTCAGTGGTACGATCACTGAGGCACAAAGGACTTATAAGCTACACTATATGTACCAATTTGCAAGAATGTTCACCAGTGTCAAGGAATAAGCAAGATGATCGCTGTTGCAAAATTTCACAGTAAGATTCGACTAACGTGACAAGGGTACATCATTGAGTGTGAACATTTCAAAATGTTTACATAATGAATAGAAAGATTTTGAAAGAAGTTTTGATTTTTAATGGTGGCCCACCCCTACACATATACTGCCTCTCAGAAAACATGAAATCGATTTCAAGAAACGTCACCTTTGTGACAACATTGATTGGTCAGAAGAATGGCTAAGGAAGAATGTAATCAATTTCTGCTGTGAATCTGGTCGCAATTGTAACTTAGTTGAAATTGAAAAAAAGAGGAAACCTAAGCAGTAAAATAAACTATATTGGCTTCTGTCCATGCCGTAGAATCTCCATCTGATCTAAGGAAGGATGTAATAAACTTCTGCTGTGAAGCTGGTCGCAATTGTAACTTAGTTGAAATTGAACAGAAGAGGAAAGCTAACCAGCAAACTCTCTAATTTGGTTTCTGTTTATGCCGTAGAATCTCCATCTGATATAAGGAAAGGTGTGATCAACTTCTGCTGTGAAGCTCGTCGCAATCGTATGTTAGTTGAGATTGAACATCAGAAGAAGAAGTCTAACCAGCAGAATAAACTCTCTATTTAATTCTTTCCATGTCCTAGGATCTCCATCATATAGTCATCCGGCAACGGAACTTGATTCGAAACTCAATGATGTTTAAGGTAACATCAAACAAAGACTGACGCGTCGAATGTTACTTTTATAGGCCCTAAATTATAGTTATCTACTAAATAAATAACACATATATTCTACGTCACTTTACTACTGATAATCAATTAAACTAAACCACAAGCAAAATATAATGACACCTACCTGCACTTCCAGTTCGCATCGTAAAAACCAAAACAAAAATAACTTTCAAAGAAAACATTATCAAATTCTAATGTTGTTAAATGAGATATATAACCAGTTTTATTAAAAGAAATAAACACTGTAAAATCCTTAATGAGTAATGCCCTGGTTGCTATCGGATGTAAGCGATAGAAAGCTCAATTATTTGGTTTCGTCGGTGTTGTGTTGTAGAATTGACATGTGTCAGAATCGACCAGTATCACCCTAGGGATAGCCTTGATAGACAAGATTCTACCAACATCTGTTCCTGTTGACCACCTGAATTTGTTATCAATCTGTTGTCCATATTTACCACGTTCCATTACTTAAAACCTAGAGCTTTTAGATGCTATATGGTTATGACTGAATTTTCAATAGATTTTAACTTTCAATATCGTTGTTTATGTACTTTTAGGAATATTTATATAATGCACTTTTCATGTATTCAAACGATGATTTAAAGTTATTCTTTCTATATTTTAATGTAAATATGGTGCAATTCTGTTAATTCTGCAATGCCATTAAAACTAACAGTAAACGAAATGAATAAGCTTAGACCTTTGTGGGAAATTAAAAAATTCCTCTGAAACACTTTTAGATTTGTTTTCATTCGTTCAGTGCGTCTGACCATTTAGCATCGTATGCCTATAACCAGACTTACTTTAATCTGTCCAACTAGGTACTTTACAACCGGAATTTATTCTACAACAACTTTGGAAATGGAAAGCACCAAATTTCGCTTCGACAAAACCACCGTGTTCCTGAATGTCTATTACATGTGTTGTCCTCATGTGTTTTTCTTTTTCTTTTTTTTTTTTTTTTGCACATTTCCAGTTTTTACCGGTATCATCTAGGCTTAGACCTATATTATTAAGAACAAATGTTTTCTTTGGTTAATTATTTCTGTAAGCGCCATAGCCAAGACCACAAAAGTTGTAAAACAATCCACTTTTATATATACATAAACTTGAATCCTTACTAAACTTTATAAATGCATAGTTAATGAATATTTTAAGAATGCGATGTAAAATTTATATTTGTTAAAAATATTTATGCAAACCGCCACCGGTGACCGAAATACTTGCGAACGCAGTTAACCGTTTACAATTTCTGTACACACTGTCCTTTATGCGGATTTTTTTTAGACTGAAAGGGGCAGGAATTGCTAACCACCAAGGCACAGTGCCCATTAGTTTTTGTACAATAGAGATAGCAACACATGATTACCGCTTCAACATCCGTTAAAGGTGGAATCGAACTTCGAGAACTTTAGATTGGAACGTAAACGTGTTTACCACAAAGGTACTGTACAGCGGCGACTGGTTGTTTAATGGATCTGTTAAGTTATTTCAATGAAATTTAGTTTAGCGTCAGTCCCAATACAGATCGTACACTGGAAACCGTATGTTTTCTGGAGGCCCACACAGGTCTTTATTAAAAATTGTTCCAATTTTTTTCTGAAAATTTACTTTTCAAAGTTAATGCTGCAAACAGACAAAAACACAAACACACACATACACACCCACCCACCAACACGGCTGAAAACATAACCTCGCTAACTTTGTTGGTGGAGGTAATAACTGTGTTTATCCTAACCTTGAATTATATTAATATTTAAAATATGATTAAAAATGTCTATTGTCCTGAACAATCGATGTCACGGTGCTGTTTTTAACAATTACTTTTTTTAACGATTGTAGTGTTGAGCTGAGGTTCCACGTTCGTATGAAACTCGTTCACTACGTTTTACTTGTTTTCTGAAAAATTGCATTTATGCTGGAACAGAAGTCGAGAATAGGCTAAACATAAACCTCTCAAGTTTGATTGTCTCGTTTGCTACCTTATAAAGCTTGGTGTGATCTGCAAACTAAAGCGATAGACCAAATTGTGAAACAAGGATAGGCCTATGCCTATGTAATACCGTACCTTCCGCTTATTTGTCTAAAATATATAAGACCCATACTTTTCAAGTCAATTTCAAATTAGAGTTCTATTAAACAAAAGTTGTTCTCAACTTAAAGGTGAAAACATCATTTAGTGCACGGATACTTGCGCGTATTACAGTACATATGACAAGATCAAATGTCTTGGATACTCAAATACTAAACACAGTTAAAATCCAAGATGTTAATTCCGTAAAATAACACATCCATCACGAGTAAGTGAAAGATATTTGACACCCGTAGATTATTCAAACATGAAACGGGAAGCAGTAATGGCGCTTCGATAAGTTATAAAGAACATCATACATCATTGTAGAAGACATTTGAACATACGTAGGCATCAATTGATCTTAATGGACATCATTATGGACAGATATTGACAAGCTGCAAGCCTTAAGTGACTCGATTATAAATTTAACGGAACGGATTGCTTTCCATCCATGGACTAATTATTGTAAGAAGATTATTAATACTTAGGAGTTCGTTTAATGAGGGTCCCGGAACTGAGCCTAGATACGATGCTAATGTATTTTACCCAAAGAGTCATTTGAATTTTGAAAAGTTTATCCCGGATTATCAAAATCCTAGGAATTATAGATTAAAATTTTATACCCTAGTTTCCGTTTTCTAAAAAATTATTTTTGTCGAGGAACGAGCAGTCATGATACGAAAGGGATTTTTTTTTGTAACCAATACCAGTATTGACTAATTATGTCCCAATGGGAGTTATACAACCTTTTGAATTAGTGGCAATCCTTCACACAACAAATATAATACGATGCTCTACAAAAATTCATAATGAGACTTTGGGTGGAGTTGTTTTGTCGTGAGAAATACCATGGTGTATAATGTAATGTAATTAGATTTATATAGCGCCTTACACCGTAGTCTCAAGGCGCTGTGGACCAGATGTTAACACAT